>CAJNOL010000549.1:0-14125 GCA_905250125.1 Rotaria sordida | reverse complement strand
AAGTTTATTAATGTAACGAATTCGAGGAATAGTTCTATCCGCTATTATCGATAATAATATTTATGGAGCTATTTCATCACTTCAGTCATATTTATATAAGTACCAACACGTACTTTACATACTAGTCATACAAGAGAACAGAAAAAAAGAAACAAATATATAGTCAAGGTCAATACTACGAATAACAAGTCATATTGAGAAAAGAAATCAAGTGTAACGATCAATAATCATTACAATTAAGTCTTTCGAAGCCTTGTAATCTATTGTTTCTTCCCTTGGTTTTAATACATGATTATGATAAACAAAACAAAAAAAAGTATATATTTTAAATAATATGATATACGATTAATTTCTTGTTTAAGTACAAATAATACTAATATAAACTACATATAAAAGATCATTTTGTTATCTATAATATCATTATAATTCAATAACTAAATATAAATAGGTCTTTTTTTTTCACCCAGCATATTTTTCCTTCAGTGACTACTGATATTAATCTGAATGCTACAAGGACCTCCTATCAATGCAGATATTTGACAGTCGAAAATAGCAAATGTTACAAATGAATATTACAAGAAGTACGTAGCATAATTTTCGGAGATAAAAAATATGGTTAAATTTTCTTTTAGTCATTTTTATAAAGTCGTTAAATATATATATATATATGTTTGAAAATGTTCTGTGATAGCTAGAGATGTACAAAGATCAAGTTTTTTTAGTAGTAGTTTTGATTTGAGTAACTTTATTCTTATGATCTTGAACATCTCTAGTAACAACAGAATCTAGGCAATTTTTATATTGAAGACTATATTTTAAAAAAAAATTATCTATCATGAAATTAGGACATGATTTAAAAGTACTTTAGTTTTAATATTAATCATGAATTTGTAAAGATGAACATAGTTATAATATAAATTTTATGTTTATTTAATGATATTTTATCAAGGATATTGACTTCATCAGACTAGTTTATACTAGAAAAAAATTAATGTATACATATTTATGCATAGATTCTATCGTTCAGTGTCATCGTCTTGTTTGTTCCACTTGTTAATAGAACGTGAGAGAGAATGTATGTACAAGAAAATGTACACATACTATCTTTTTTTCCGTCATGTGTATCTTATATTATAAACGAGTCTGATGAAGTTAATATCGTTAACGAAATGTTCCTAAATAAAAATAAAAAAAAATGAAGTAGCAAGAAAACAATTTTTTTTTCTAAATTAAATCGAAATTGATATTAATAATATTTTTTTAAATATTTATCAATAATTTAACTTATCTTTTTTTCGTTTTTTTTTTGATTCTACAGGTAACCGATGAATTAGCGATAGAGTAAATGTGTTCTATTATACAAGGTTATCAATATATAATGCAAAGAATAGAATTGGTTTTTTTTTAGGGTTATTTTCTATACAATAATACTAGTAATTCAAAATATTATTTATCTTCAAGTTAATATCTATGATCAGATATCAAAATAATCAATTATTATCGTCTCGTCCATTTTACACTTTTTTTTTTTTTTGAAAATACTAAGATTTTTTGATATTTTATTTTGTCTTTATTTAAGATATATTGAATGCTATGCATGAGTAATTAAAAAACAAGTTGTCTATGATGTCTTGTTCAAGGTATGTTTTTTTTACCATACAATATCATTCATTCTAACACCATACCGTACTTTTTTTGTATTACTTCCAACAGACAAAAAAAAACCTTCCATAAAACAATACAATATCAAATTCTGTTATTTTTAACATTATTAAATACGTTATAATAACGAATGGATCATGCTCAAATTTGGAAAATTTGCTTGATTACTGGAATTATTCTATTATTAGTTGCTTTTATTCTTGGTATGAATTAAAAAGAAAGAAAAAAAAAACTATAAAACAAAAAATTATTTTTCTTTTCTTAGGATGGATCGGTTTTGGTGTACCTGATTGGCAGAGTTTTCAACTTTATACTGGTTCTGTTGTAGAATATTATGGTCTATGGGCTTATTGTCAAGAACAAACTGTAACATATGGTACAGTTTGCAATCGTTGGTATAGAGCTGAAACTCAATTATTTAATGGAACTCGTCCAACTTTTATTTCTACTTCTGAAGGTCTTATAACCGTTGGAATGATACTTCTTTCATTGGGTCTCGTAGTTGCAATACTTGCTACAATTTTACCTCTTCTTGGTTATGTAGCTTCATTGATCGCACTTATTTCATTTGTTTTTCTTGTTATTGGTTTACCAATATTTGGTCAAGACTCGAATAATTTATCTAGAGCACGAGGTGATGTAACATATAATAAACGTTATGGATTTTGGCTTATGGTACCAACTATTGTTCTTGAATTTCTTGCAATGCTTCTCTTTCTAGCTGCTGCTTTCCTTTATCAACGTTATGGTTATGGTAATATATTCACAGATTCTGATACAGGAGTGAAGAGTGGTTGGCAGGTACTTGGACAGCCTAATATGCTAGTCGGACCACCTCCGAGAGGTTTACCATATGGAATGGGATTACCTCCGATGAATTTACCGCATGGAATGGGATTACCTCCGATGAATTTACCACATGGAATGAGATTACCTGCACCATTTAATCATGATGGTTTTCCTCCTGCTCCATATCCATATTCGGCACCGCATAACCAAGTAGTGCCGTCTTTACTTTCACAATATTGTAATTCACAGTTATCAAGGCCCCTTGGACCTCTTTTAGCACGAAGTATCACTGTGAGTACACTTCCACAACCATGTGTTACTCGAGCTATAGCATCACAACCAATACCTAATGTATTACCAGATTATTGTCGAACTTGTGAACCAGTTGAACCACCTTGTAGATCAATTATAAATTGTACTGGACGAACACTTGTTGGTCCTCTTATGCGTACTTGTTGAACTTGATTTTCTCCTAATGACAATAATTACTCAGGAAGAAACTGATGTTTTTTTTTCTATCTCAACAAAACAAAGAAAAAGAATATTTTTTTAGAATTATTTATATTTAAACTTGCATATTATTACATGTAAGATAATAAAGAACGGGTCTACTAATCATCATAAAGTTCAAAAGCATGAACTTTTTCTATTCCGTAAATAACAGATTATATCTTTCTTCTTTTTTTATGCTTCACAAAATTACAAAGTTAATTATTGCCTTCTTTTTTTTTTTTTGTAGATAGTATATGAACTTGAAACTATGATATATATATATATATATATATATGTATGAATACTATACAAGTAATTATATTGTACATGTCATACAATAGTCGTGTGAAATATGAAGAAGAAAAAAGAAACAAAAAAGGCATCAAACAATTCTTAATGAATAGTGTATGTAATCATCAAATAAGAATCCATATAAAAAATAACAGAGTAGTAAAATAGAACATTATTGTCAGTTAGGAATATATATATATATATTTATTTATATGCCTACTTCATTAGAGAAAGGAAATAGAAATTTGACGCGTAGGTGTACCTGTTATGCGAGAGAGTATGCTTAGCATTTGAGGATCAACAACAGTCAGATGAGAAAAAAGAGAAAGCAACTGACACAAATGCTATATTTTTTTTCTAATGTCGTTTTTCTTGCTCATTCACCTTCACATGTGCATTTGAGCATCTCATACTATTAGAATAACTCGGTTTTCTATGGGTAATGTAGCATGTCTATTATGCTTTTTCTTTTCTATTGATATTGATGAGTTTTTAGACCCTTCTTTTCTCATTTTCTTATATTAGCCGCTAGATATCAATGATAATTTGATGCTTCTATAATAATGATTTTCTTTCTTTTTTTTTTTTTTTTTTGTTCGATTGAATATTTTGAATATAAATGAGAAAAACTTACATATTTTTTTCATTATCTGCTCGATTAAGAATAGATTAATAATAAATATTAAGTATTTTTTTATAGAAATATTTCAGGTTGTATTCATATGATTACTATCAATGTCATTTAGAATGCTTCTTCTTTATTCTAACAGATATTATTTATACAAACTGATTTTAGTACTCGATCTTTCTTATTTATTTATTTTCTTTTGTTTTTTTTCTTGGCTTTCTATTTCCATCATTTTCATGAACTGTCATTGAATATGGCAATAGTATATTGTCAATTCAAAGTATACTCAGATGAAACAGGGTGTTCATTATTAGTCACGACAATCATCATGATTTTTTTCTTTCTCTTTAATTGTCACACAATCCTTCTTAGATTTATATCTTGCGCCTATCTTATATATTTTATATATATATATATACCTATCGATATAGTTCTATAATGAACATAGTATATCATTAGGAATAGTAGATCAGGGAAACGAGGAAGCCCGATAGTCAGTTGTTTTTTTGTTTAAGCGATGCTATTCATTTTTGCTTTTGTCAATAAATTTACTGTATCTTCAGGGATTAGCTGATGCAAAGAAACAATAGAAATACAACTAATATATTTTATCGTTCTTTCTTTCTCTCTCTCCCTCTCTACATATATATATATATATACCTATCAACACATCGATCATATTTTAACTCGCAATTTTAATTATTGAAGAGTTTCAAGAGTTTGATTTTGCACAATAGTTATAAAGTTAACGTGTATGATTCTCGATAAAAATTTGCATATTATTTATCAAATGGAATATGTCTGCTGAAAATTGTATAAATATTATTGATTTCTTTTTTTTTATTTTGGCGTCTTTTTGTTGTCCTTAGGCAATATTGAATACATAATTAACAATGATGTGGCATACAAATGAATTTTTCGGAAAGGAAACACATCTCGATAAATGAATTAATCAGCTGTTTTTTCGTTATTCTATTGTACGATCGAATGCTAAATTATTGAGTATGTCACGGCTGAACGGTTGCGCAAGATGGCCGAGAAAATTGAGTATGGGAATATATATCCATATTTTGCCTTTTTTTTCTTATTCTGAGTATCATCTTTCTTCGTTCGATTCTCGATGATAGAAATAGAAATAAGATTAGCTCGCAAGTGTCTATATGTGCACGCTAATATTCTCGTTTGGTTAGCAAGTGCTATTAATGAAATCTCATTTTTCAAGTTATGCTCTTTTTTTTCTTTCTGTGTTGGAAGAAAAGGATTCATTCATTGTGCTCTTTTTCTATCTGTGTCTCTTGTTTTTGTGTTGGAACGAAAGAGAGTAGATAGAAAATGGTTTGCCAATCTTTCGATATATGTGTTGCCAAAGGCAAATGTCCTTGACACTGGCTAGGCGGCACGATCAATGATGTGATATATTGGGCAACGACACGTTATCAAGTATCTTTTTTTTTTCTATCTAACCAACGAAGTATAAACGACGATTAGGAAATTCTTAGTACGCATGCAATAGTTAATCATCGGAAAAAAAATATAACTAAAACTAAGAGTGTAAATAACAATTGTTTTGGAACATGAGAAAACAAAAAATAAGAATAAAAATTTCTATTCGAATTCTTTCTTTGGAATGTGGGTTAATGTTAACATGAACATTATGACATTTAAAGAAATTTTCTAATAATATACTTTTTGTTTTTTCGAAATAATTCTACTTTATAATTGTATCTATTCATAGGTTTTCTTTGGTGTTGGTTTTTTTTTTGCTTCTAGAAAAAAATAACTATGGTAATTACTACAAATCATTGGATTTCATCTGATATTAATAATAATAATAAAACAAAATATTTAATACAATTTACTCATGATTATTATAATTATTCAGATTTATCACAAGAATTTAAACCTGTGTGGATTAGTTTATCATTGATTAGTAGTAAGTAATAGAATTGTTTTGAATAGGTTGAGTACTTCGTTTTTGTTGTTTTTTTTCGTTGAAAAAAATCAGAGTTCAGTGATTTATGGAGATTAAGTTAAGTATTTTTAGATTCTATAAGAATGTCATAATATATAAAAATAATTAACGATTCTGAATATCAAAAGAAATCTAGAAATCAAATGATAAAGAAAATGTCACATGCAAATATCTTGAGGATGAACAAAAAAAAGATCGCCTTTGTTATTGAAATAAAAATTTCTATTTATAGATTAAATAAGATGAAAAGTTTATTTTGAATATCTAATAAAAAGAAAGTTTTTTTTCTTGAAAAATTTACATTAGGAAATAATATTTAGAAAATTTATGAACTTCATTATAGATCAGAGAAAGAAAATGAAGCATAAGTATTCTTTACTATCTATGAATAGAATGAACAAAAAAAGAAATAAGTTTTCAAGATTAGTAATATGATGCATTGCTTTAGAAGATCCTGATTAAAGACTTTGTCTATTATATGCACACCTACACTTTAATATATGAAAACTTTTGAAACCAAAAAAAATTATTTTCCATATTTATGTTTACTGCGAAAAAAAAAATATAACAAAATCTGATTTATCCTTTTCATGATAGAGGAATTTTAATGATCTATTGGGATTAATTTTGATAATTAAATTCTACTTTTAATTTAAAAAAATTTTTTTTTTTCTTAGTTATTATATTCACTGTTGGTGGTAATAGTCTTGTTTGCATTGCTGTTATACGTGATAGAAGTTTACAAAATACAACGAATTATTTTTTAACATCACTTGCATTTACTGATTGTCTTGTTGCATGTCTTGTTATGCCATTAGCTGTTACTATTGAATTTATTGGACATTTTCCATTTGATGCATTAGCTTGTAATGTTTGGTCGACATTTGATGTTTGTTGTTGTACATCATCAATTTGGCATATGAGGTAAATATGAAGATTTTTTTTTTAATTGATTATTTAAATATATTTTTTTTTTGAATTTTATTTTTATCTTAGTGTTATGTCACTTGATCGTTATCTTACATTAAGATATCCATTAAAATATGGACGACATAAACGTCGAAGTTTAATGGCATATAAAATCATAACAATATGGTTAATATCGTTTGCCATATGTTTACCATTATTTATTCTTAGTCTTGTTGATTCATCAAATGTATTTGATGAAAAAAGTCGTGGATGTTTTCCATCGAATCGCATATTTAAACTGTATGGTACATTTGTTGCTTTTTTTATACCATTAATTATTATGATTGTAACATATGCACTAACAATGTCTGCATTACGACAAGCACATACAACAAAAAAAAAACGTTATAAAGGTCGAAAAAAAATTCATGCTGTTATGAATATTGCTGCGATGGCTGTTCGATGGAAACGAGCTGTTAATAATGTTGAAATATCATCAACTGAAAAACAACAACAACAACAACAACCATCAATTATATCTGAACAAGAAATTCAACCATTAAATAAGAAAATGCCTGTAAATCATGAACGAAGACGTGCATCATCATTACGTACACATGTCAATTCACAAAAACCTCGATTTACATCAAGTCAACGTTTAAATGAATCTTTAAAAGCATCATCATCATCACCATCACCATCCATTAATTGGCAAGAACAGAGAGACAAAAAATTAGAATTATTACCAGAAAAATCCAGTAAGAGAGAAAAAAAAATCATATTCTATTATCATTATAATTACATATGAATTCTTTCTCTTTTTTGTTTAAGCTGAACAATCATCAGATCAACATTTAAATCCAAATTGTTCAAATAATATACAGATACATACAAAACGTTCTCATTCTTGTACACCATTACTTGATGTTGAACATATTCATAATAATCAACGACGAAGTTCATCTATTCATACACTTTTACAAATTCGTCGAGATTCAGCAAAAATAAGTGAAGAATTAGCTAATTTAAGTGCTCAATTATCAGCATCAATGAATAATAATGAAAATAATAATAATAATAATAATAATAATAGATCAATAAGTAAACGTCCTTCACTTTCTGTTCCACGAACAATAGGTTTCGATGAATATGATACACCAACAATAGATCAATTACTTGCAGAAACAAGTGTTAATCAACCAATTATTATTCAAACATCATTACTTACAGTTGCTCCAAAAAAACGTCAACGATCGTAAATTAATTGAAATTTTCATAATTTCGATTGGTTTCTGTTTTTTTCTTTAAGACATAGTGCTGATATTCGTTTACCAATATTTGATTCAAATGATGATAAAACAACAACAACAACAACAACAATGATAAATTTACCAATTCCAAATGTTCTTGTTACACATGATAGTATTTCAACAACTTCAATAGATAATCTTCAACAATCAACACCATCATTAACATTTGATAAAACATGTCAACGCATTAAAGATTGGATTACAGTTACAACATCATCAACAGCTCTTAATATTGATCATAATTCAACAATACCAATACGTTGTACATCAGCTATTCATATTACAGAAAATACACCAATGTTAATAAAAAATCAATATTATCCAGAATTTACTAATCTTAAACGATATGATACCGGTATTGAACAATTATATGGACAAACAACAGCACCAAATTTTCTATCACGTCCTCAACAACTTTTACTTGTTGATGATCATGTTTCATCAGCTCAAAATTTTGCTTCTCTTCAACGTAATAGTATTGGTTCAATAGCATCATCAATGTTAAAAGCTCGTCTTCTTCGAAATAATCGACCAAGTACAACATCATCAATTGGTTCATCATCTTTACAAGGTATAAAACGTCAACGTCCACCACGTCTTATTGATGGAATGTCACAAACTAGTTTTCAAATGGTTTCATTAGATACTGAAGATACATCATCATGTACATCAAGTCTTACTCAACATTCAATTCCTATACAATCAGCAATGGCAGGAACCAATGGTTCAGTATCATCTACTACACATAAAAGACGTCAAAGATTTAAAGATTTAGCTAAAAGTTCTATAGGTAATGAACGTAAAGCCATGCGTGTATTACTTATTATTTTTTCAATATTTGTTATATTATGGACACCATTTTTTGTTATTAATCTTCTTTCATGTTTTACAACGAATATTCATCCAATTTTAATATCAATTACAACATGGCTTGGTTATTGTTCATCATGTGCAAATCCAATTATATATACTATATTTAGTCGAGCTTTTCGTCGAGCTTTTGTTAATACGTTAACATGTCGAAAAGTAATTCATTCACATCGTCCATCATGTCATTCAATGGTTAGGTCAACTGGACGAAAATTTTCATCACTTAAGAAAGGACAAATCGATCAATGTTAATACTAATTATATGTTTTTATTGTGTTAAAAAAAAATCTTTCTATACATTAGAATTCTTTCTTTTGTTTTTTTTTCAAATGTCAGATTTATATGTTATTGTTTATTTCATTCAAATTTCTCTATTATCATTTAATTAAAAAAAAAAATTTAAATATTTTTGTATTACTACTGAAATGATATTAGAAGTTCATAGATCCCCTTGAGAATATCATTGAAAAAGAATCAAAGCAAAGCAAAGCAAAAAAAACAAAATCATGTTTAGGCTAATGATATGATGTTAATTTAAGCAGACAAATTGATTAAAAATTTTCTTTATGAAAATGTTTTTTTCTCAAATAATTCATGAATATAATTCTATGAAAGCTTGTATTACGAAGAACAAAAAATAGATTTGTATAATTTTAAATTTTGTATCGATATGTTAAGAATCAGTATCCTCTTTTTAGTTAAGTATTCTTTGATGAAATATATCGGGTAAACATTTTCACTTAATAATAGATTTGAAAGAGCAGCTGTCAAAAATAATTATTAAGAAAATCTTGCCCCAATATAAAGCATCATAAATATAGATAGATTGATCTGACATGATGTTCGTGTTTCATGGTAGCTTCTTCATTGGAATGACTATTGAATATAATGAATTTTTATCTATTATAAGTAACTCATGAATTTCAGAAAAAAAAAACATAAACTATTTTCTCTTTAATATATACCGGATTTTGTTCGATTTTTTTTTTTGGTTTCTTGATTTATTTTGAATTGATATAGACGTTGAAATAGGTTTTTGAGTGTAATCTAGCAAAGAAGAAATTTACAATCAAGTTTAAATATTCTTCAACTTGTATCAATTTATAAATTATGTATCTGTGCAGACACTGAGAGACAGTAATAAAAAAAAATAATATTATGAATGAATAACTCCACCAAATTTTGCTAGTAAATGATCCTTGAAATGTCTTTTGATGTCTGTAATTTATTGCTTTTTCTATAAATTGTATCATAATAAGTGAGATATTAAAGAACGAAGTATATTTCATACATCAGTTTATGTTATACCAAACAATTAATACTAATCGATTTATAAAGCTTACACTCTTCTATCGAATCGATCATTATATAGAGAAATTGAAAACGAAAAGTCAAGATATAAATAGCTTATTATAATATTTCTGAAGTTGCATGATATTTTCTTGATATTCCAAAACAGAACAATAATAATGTTTTGACTAAAACAAGCAATATAACTATACTTGATCGAACTATTTCTTATGGGAAATATCTTTCATCTGTATATGTATCATTGATATCACCTAAAGCAATTGAGGTACTTTGGATTACATGATGGTGACACATATGGTTCTAAGTTCATGATTGTGTTTTTATGTCTTTCTACATTTTCATTTTCATCAACGTAGAATAGTGTTCTTTGATTTGAATAAAAAAAATACATACTATGAAAAGCAGAGAATCTTCCAGAAAACCCATGAAAAACTTTAGAGACTTTGAAAGTAATAAAATTTACTATTTCTTTTTAAGAAAAGGAAACTCCTACTCGACAATACCCGACCTCTACAGAGTTTGGCAACATGTTCAATTCCTTTCTCTATCCATTTGTTTACTACTGAACGTGTTTTTCAAAAAACTTTGATTCATGTTTTTTTTTTGTGTGTAGTCGATCATACGATTCTTCTTATATGTAGAAACATAAAATTCTTCAATATGAAAGAAAGAAGAAAAAGAAAAGAACATTTGTTACTTTTATTTTTTGTTTGAAAAGTTTTAGTTGAATGCATGATTGATCGAGTATAAGAAAAAGAAATCTTTTCGTGTTTTGTTTTTTTTTTCTATTTTTAATAGATAGAAACAAGTTGCTACTAATCGTTGACATTGAAATTTATTCCTATTAATTTTTCTTATATTTTAATAAAGATGAGTGTTAATAAAAATCGTTCGAATACAATTTATTTAAATCAATTAATAACAAATATTCCTGTACGACGAAAAATAGTCGATCATAATGATCGAGATAAATTCGAATGGAATCAAGTATGTATGAAATATTCCTTTGAAAATTAATATTAATTAGATTCTTTTTCTATCTAGTGGCAAAGTGCAACAAAATCAATTAATAATGTTGAAGTATCACCGAAAGAAAAACATGTTAGAAGTAAGAAATCGAAGATAAATGTGTTTTTTTAGGAAAATATCGTTGAATTTTAGATCTTATTCTTGGTACATTTCGATTAGAAGGTTCTCGTCTATTTTGGACAATGATGACTAGAATTAATATTGAATCACATCCGATTATTACTTGGAAGTTTTGTTATATTATTCATCGACTTTTAAGAGATGGACATCAAAATGTAGGTTATTAATTTAATGTATTGAAAAATGTAGCACGATATTATAAAGGTTTGAAAGGTATCTTCTATAGTGTTTGTTTCAAACATTATAGATATTTCATAAATCTAACGAATATATAAATGAGTTGTAACACATATTCGTTTGACTATATAATTGAAGCATTGATTAAGATAAATGAATGATCTTAATTGGTTAAGAGTAGACTTCAGTACTCTAAAACAACTGGTTTTTTGTGAAAGGAGTGTTGAAGTATGTAGGATAGAAATTTGAACTCATTCGCCCTTCTTCCACAGACCGTATATCGACAATAGCTCGTTACAACATACTCGCTACTTTCTAATTGCGTTTCTGGAGGATTAAGTAAAAGAACGGAGAAGAAATGTGTCTCAGGATGTGTAGAATAAAACAATCTTCCTTTGATTAGTAACAGTAGTGACAGCGCATGTCACATTGTAATCCTGCAGAAATTGCGCTAACAGCTTTTTATAAATACACGTTTTCCAGTAACTAAAACATAGAAGAAAATAACAAAAATGTCCTCGAAGACCTTAAGAATCATCGCTTGCAATTAATTAATAAAAACAGATGTATTTTATAAATTGAAATATTATACTACAAGTTCCATTGTTTTTACTGCCTATAGCTTATATTAAAAACTTTTAAGACAAAAAACTAAACTGATTGAAATCACAATAAAAAAAATCTTTTTTGAATGCTTACGCACAAATTTCTTTTGGATTTCTATATTTTGTATGAATTGATAATACTATGAACAAACGTGCAACATGGGAAATAAATTGTATTTTTCTATTGAGACTTCAAGTCGTAGAAACTAAACAATGAATCAGTTACAATATTTCCGTTCCAATTAGGTTTTACTAATCTTTGAACGTCATTTAGGTCATTCGCGATTCCATTCTATTAACAAGTTATTTTGATCAATTAAGTAAATATTGGGTAAGTTAATTTCAACAGCGATTTATATACATCTCTCGGCAAAAGTATTTTTACTCCATCTCATTTCTTTATTTTCAATAATTGCTTCCTTTTTATTATTGAACTAAAGTATAACAAAAGCATTTTATTGTAATATGATGTATAGTCATCATTGACTTCAATCAAGCATTGCACTCGTCTTCCCATACTATCGATCAATTTGACATTCAGGGTTAATTGAGAGTGCTTTCCATGTCTTTCTTATTTCTTGTTTGAACTCTTGAATTGTTTGAATTTTTTTTACTGATGATATCTTTTATCATCTACCAAACGTTTTCAATTTGAATTTTGATTTGGTGATGAATAGGGTCGAGACACAACCTGAATTCGATTGGTAATTGCCAGACGAGATCTGTATTTAGAATCAGTATCCTCTTGAAAGATCCAGTTAGTTGGATCTTAAGACTATTGCACACAAAATCTCCTGTCAAATTATGTTTGAAAATAATTAATTGTTCAAAATCTTGTTTTGAAATACATTCTCAATTGTAGAACTTGAGAGGATATTTAACTGTAAGAACAATTTTTGTGACATCTGAAAATTGCCAAACTTTTCTTCCGCTCATCGGTAAAAATTACATTGTCTTAATTGAAGTTTTGGTGCTGTCGAGTCTAGATAAGTTGTCACTCAAGATAATTGTCTGTAAGTAAGGACTTTTTTTACAGGTAGACCGTAACTGCCTTCGCTTTTACGTAATCAATGTCTAACAGTACTTGGATGTACATTCATATCGGCTTCTTTCAGAGTTTCTGAAATATCGTTTAATGTAACATTCAGCTCACATTTGGCCGTATAAACAATCTTTTTACTATCTGGTAAGCCAATGCCGTACGATTTTTGATTCATACCCAATGTACTTTGAAATAACTTTATTTAACATTTTAAGACCCAGAGCATGTAATGTTATACATTAGTTCGATAATAAAAAGAAAGCAAATATTGAGAATTTTAAAAAAAAGGGGGAATACTTTTGCCCACAGTTGTATATATATATATTTAGAATGGGTCATAAGTAACCCTATGATAATTAATTGAAATATCTCGAAATCGGTTCATTCAAATGGGTTGATCTTTCTTCATTGATGGTAGAAATTTTTTTTTCATTTGTATTGCTTCAAAATAATATTCCGTTGCTACCTGAGAGAATAGAAAAAGAACATCTCACAAATTCCATCATTTTCTCGTTATGGCTCTTGAGAAATTGCCTATTTCTATGAAAAATATTCTTCTTTTTCCAACAGTGAAAATGGTAGATCTCTATCAAAAGTTATTAAAAAAAAATGATCACATGAATTATATTTTGGCGCCAATGGCAGCTAGTTTAAATGTTGAAATTCATGTTCAATAATTAAAATACACAATTGAAGCCTTTCAGACTAGAGATCGTCCGGTTGGTTTCGATCTGAAAATTTTGAACCCAACGAGTTCTGTTTTAGGTACTAAATCGCTAACTTCACGCTTGAAAATTCGAAATGTAAAATTTCTTTAATGAGGCCAATAATAGTTGTATTTGTTTACATTAATCATATGAGGAAAAAAAAAACTTTGCATAAACCGAAATGGAGATATGTTAATTATTTCTCGTAGTA
>CAJNOL010000548.1:73903-124529 GCA_905250125.1 Rotaria sordida | reverse complement strand
GAACATTTTTCTTCTAGCATACAATACAATGGACTTGTTTTTAGAATATGAAAGGATGTTATAGAAATATTTTCATTGTTACATTCTCTATTTTTTCTGTATAAAAAAAACTGTCAACAATATATAAAAACAAATTAATAAAACACAATCGTGTTCTTTTATTTGGTTCGAATTTGTTGAGAGAGAGAGAGAGACAGAATTGTGAAATGAAAAAAAGATACAATTTTCAATGTTAAGTTTTCTTTCTTTTTAATGTCGTATGAGAACGAATAGTACAAATATTTATATCAAATACGTGTTCAATAAATCAATAGACTAGTTCCGTTATTAAATTTTGTGACAAGAATATCAACTGTGCGAAATCTTTAATAAATGTTCATGATACCATGTTGATCTGAATCCCATAACAATTGTTGATGTTTATAACAGAAAAAAAGCGTATCAGTAACGAATATTTTGCACAAGATACTAATTTAGAATAGTTCACAAAGAAAGTTATTTGTAGTTGGATGAAACATATTTCAAATGTCTATAAAATTTTAATTAATCCTGTACTTCAGATGATAATCCTAGAAGAACCACTGGTGAAACAATTATTGAAATAGAATATTGATATTTCTGATATATCAAGAATATGGACCGATATCGATTAGGCACACTCTTGTTGGTATTGGCAGTTTAGTCACGTCAGTGACCATCATGAAAAGGACGACTTGACAAAAACTCGATGGCATCTCATTTTGTAGAAAATTGCTTGTTCTATCATCATGTATGAAGAGAGCAAATTTTATATCCGATTTGCAGCCTCTGAAAAAGATCTCTTATCTATCTAGCTTTTCTGACATCTTCGAATGGTATTGATATCAATAGTAACGATGATCGTCATTATATATTATAGAATACGTTCCTCTCATGTATCTTCTCTATTGATCGAGAAACATTTTATTTAAAATAAATAATTTTTTATTAGTTGATAATTTATGGAATTCACTACGAGACATTTCCTTTTTCTTTTCAATTCCATGTTTCATATATTTTCTGCTATCGCATGAGAACTCACAACCTGTCATAACTAGAAAATGATAGCAGAATATTCACTCCAAGTTCGAAAGGAAAATAGAATGAAATCCTATAGTAGGAAGATTAAGATTATACTTGAGAAGGTGCATAGCTACTAGTATTCAAATTAGAAATGGTTATATGAATCAATTTTGATGTTAGTTCAGTTGAAGTAAAATGAAAAAAGTCTAAGTCAACTTTTGGAAAAGAAAATGCAAAACAAAAAAGGAATTGCTTTATTACTTGATGGAATAAATTTGCTTTTTTGGTGAATAATCCGACTATAATAAGAGATGAGCAAAATAAAAGAGGGAAAAAAAACCAAATAAGCAAACAACAACAATCAAACAATATGTTTGAGTTCAATGAGTTTCTGTCAGAATGGTCTAAAGGTGAGTGTAGCTGTGGCTATGAATGTGGCTGTAGGTGTAAGTATTTGAGACCTCCCTAAAAGTAACACCAACACCCACCCTAGGGAATGGCAGATGCGAAATCCGACTTCAGATTCAGAATCCTGGCCATCGATAACCTATAATAAAGTTCCATCAAAAGGTACAAAAAGCTTAAAATAAAAAAGCTCAATTCTAATTGATCGGCTTCCCAACCAATGGGAAGGTCGGATATAAAATCCAACCTCAAATCCGGATTTCTCGATCTCAATTACCTTTACTGGAACCTTAGAAGCTACGCCTAAATAAACTTTATCTCTAATGTTTTTTTGACCTTTGACCCTGTCTACAAACAAACAGACAAACGCAGTTTAGTTTTTTTCGTATGACTCTCCCTTTAGTCGAGGAAACAGGTGGTTTCTTGAAATTCTTGAGTTCGATTTTGTTTGGTCAGTATGAGTCTATTCTCTTGATTTAGCCTTGTTTTATTAAATTCATCTATTGTTTTAAAATAGGTCTTCATTGATCGAAAAAAATCGAACTCAAGAATTTCGACAAATCGCCTGTAGATTCACATTCATCAACTCTAAAATTGTTATTTTCGAAAAATACTTTTGTCTAGATCGAAAAAATAGAATTAGAATAGTATGACTCTCACGTCTATCTATAACCTCAATTTCTGTCGTATGTACCAGCTATGTGAATACTACTATTAAGTTTCAACACTAAAAAGATGCTGAGGTGGTGTTGATGGACTGGGTTGCTACAGCTACATTTCTCCTTGAAAGGTGTTTATACAAATAAATTCAAATATTTTTATAAACATTTGTGTTATGTTTCTATTTTATATTGTTTTCATATAGATATTAATCAATTGTTATTGATAAAACAAACAGAGGTCATTATTTCGTTTGAACTAATTTTTTCGAATTAAACTTTTTTGAATCTTTTTTTCTCAATAATTGAAATATATATTCGTTCTCAATTTATTTGGCAACTTCGAGTATGACCTGTTTATGATTTTCGGGACACTGTAATGTTTGACTCTTCACTGAAAAAAATTGTTCTATATTTTTCTGTATATTTGATGCGAATCGTTATGAACTTCATACTAATTATTTCATTAATTGAAACTCGATGATTAGCGACATCTGTCGATGAGAATACAAATAATTTTAAAAGTTTTCTTTTTATCAAAAAATAATGTATTTTTAATCTTAAATAACTGAATTTTACATTTTAACTATTCATCTATTATTTCATTGGTTAAATATGATTTATCACATTTGGTTCCAATATCCTGTTTTTTTTCCGTTATCGATCAAAAATTTGTCAATCACTTGTAAAATTTGTGGATCAATGGATGCTCTTGAAATTGAACATTTATGTAGTCAATTATATAGTGGTACTGGTAATAATGATCAAATGCGTACAGTATCTCAACGTCTTGAAATATTTGTTAATCAAACAAATTGTTTATCTCAATGTCGTTTATTACTTGATCGTGCTTTAACTCCCTATACTCAATTTTTTGGTGCTACAACATTAATAAAATATTTTAATTCTATAACAAATCAATCATTAGTATCATTTAAAGAACGTTATGAATTACGTACATATATTCTTGAATATTTATATAAACATAATAGTTCATTAGCTCCATTTGTATTATCTGAATTAGTTAAATTATATGCACGTTTAACAAAAAATTCTTGGTTTGATTTAAATCCAAATATAAATAATGAAAATTATCCATTCCAAACATTTACAGATGATTTACTTAAATTTCAAATTGATCCAAGACATTTTTCAGTTGCTTTACAAATATTAATAGCTATTCTAACAGAAATGAGTGTACCTAATGATGAAGAAATAACAGCTCGAGCATTTACTAAACATCGAAAAATTTGTATATCATTTCGAGATACAAAATTAATTGATATTTATTTATTTGCTACTCAATATTTACGTGATGTTATTATAAATCAAAAAAAATCTTTGGGATTATCTATTGAATTTAATAATTATCCAAAAACAATACATAGTATTCAATTACAATCGGATTATTATATTGTTGTTGAAAAACTACTTTCATTAGCATTAGCTTGTTTAACATATGATTTTCTTGGTAAATATATAAGAAAATTACTATGGAGAGAGCAAAAGTAGTTCAGAGATGTTCCAAGATCGAGTAGTTTGTTTTTTTAAGAATTGAAGAGCAAAGCAACACTGGAACTTCGTTGAGAAAAAACGAAAATTTCTTAAGATTGGACAATTACTTCGAATCCTTCTGTTCGGAAAATTCCGACATAAATTAGAACGAGACATTATTGATATATGATCTGTAGAAGGTTCAAAGTTTTATCCTTTATACTGCACAAAAAAAAAGACCATAGTTTATTTTAACTTTTGCAAGTTTTCAGTAGATGAGGAGGGTAAATCTTTTAATTCTATAATGCATTTGTTTAATCTTACAAGAATGATTAAAGTACTTATTGACTTTTGTAGATACGTTACTAATTTTTCATTCTTAAGCGAAAAATCAATTAAGAGTTGACAGTTGATAATCTAAAAGATCTTTGATATGAAGTTTTTATGTATAAAGAAAAAAACAAATCGATGGTTTTAATAATTAACGTATGCATAATCAATTGAATAACTTTTCCACAAACTCAAAAATAAAAAATTTAAACAAATTAAATATCCTAAGATTATCTTTCAACAGTTTTTCTCTTATTGTTGCCGGAATACTGCATTTTTACAGTAGTTATTAACTGGATGTCGTAATCTTCCTCAAGAATACTGATGTGTCGAACTTCGAAAACCAGTTTTCCTGAGGGAGCAACAGCATTCATTTAAAAACTACCGTAAATTTACAGTATCTACACAACCTTAACCTAAGAACTCAAACACTTTTTAGGATATTCAAAACTCATTTGGATCTACATGATGCATAGAGTCTCGAACCATTAGTCAAAATTTTGAATTACCGAGTCGATCGTATTCTATAGGGTTCAATGAGTCCTAGAGCATCTGACTAACAGAATCCGACCATATAGAACAGTCGGATTTGATAGAATTCCAATTGATTTACTTGAATATCATACTATGTTTTTTCTTTTCTAGGAACTGGTTCAACTATTCATGATGTTGATATATCAGATGAACATCAAACATTACAAGTTCCACTTGTATGGCATGATCATGTTGTTGATGGAAGTTATTATCAATTATTTTTTTCATATTATTTTCTTTTTTCAAATACAACACTTGTACCATTAGCATTATCATGTCTTGTTCAATTATCAAGTGTACGAAGATCATTATTAAATGCAAATGAACGTTTAAGTGTATTAAATTTGATAACATATGGTAAGAAATGAAAAAAAAAAAAAAGAAATCCGATAAATTTGATCATAATGATTGACTAAATATCAATTGGTTTGATAAAATGAACATGTAATAGAAAAAACGATAGTTAATATTTCATTGAGATTTTTTTTTTGTTTATGAAGACAAATACAATATTTAATGATCTGATATAAAGTATTCGTTTTGTGAATAGACTATGGCTGATATTTTTGAAATTCAATGAACTGATCATATATTTATGTTAGGCTATTAAGACTTATATATAAAATTATATTCTATAATTTCTAAATTAGGTATTCGATTGATTATTGAACAACCTGGTGGTTTATTAACTGATGAAAAATCTTTACATGAATTTTGTCGTTTAATTGGACGTTTAAAATCTAATGCACAATTACATGAATTAATACGTATTGATAATTATCCATTATTTACTGAAAGATTATTTCGTTTTACAATTGATCATTTATTAAGTGTTCATCATCATCGTTCATATCATTTATCACCAAATACACTTCATTATATATTATCATATTGGTCAAAAATATGTGCATATTTATCTCATATATCAAAATTATCTGATTCAGATGATTCATCAACATTACATTTACTTGATATATATGTTCCACAAATTGTTTGTTATTATGTTCAATCACGTTTAGATGCAATTCATAATGATGATACATTTTATATAGAATTATTTGATAATGATCAAACTGTATTACAACAACAATTAGAAATGATTAGTATTATGTCAAGATTAGATTATAGTAAAATATGTGCACTTTTATGTAATTATTTTGATGATATTGCTCAACAATATCAACAAGTAAATATACAAAAAAAAAAAATTATTCTTATATTTTTTGTTTTATTTAGATAACAAATTCTGAAACAATTGAAAGACGTTTTACATTTCTTATATATGTTCTTGGTTGTGTTATTGGTGCACGTGGTATAACATTATCATCATTATCAATATCAAGTGATGATCAAGATTTATTTGATGGTGAATTAGTTGTACGTGTATTACAATTAATGACATATATACAACAAAAAACATCAGATGAAAATAATCAAAAACCAATTAATATAGCAATAACAACAACAACAACAACAGATAAAATTAATTCAACACCTTATTCAGAAAGATTAGAATTAGCTATACTTTTCTTTTTTGAACAATTTCGTCGACAATATATTGGTGATTATGGACGATCAAATAAAGTTTATCAAGTTCTTTTTAAACATCTTGGTAAAGATTTGAAACAAAAAAACTAATATAGTTAAATCTGTTCACTAGAAACGAAATTTTATAATATTTATATTAGAAAAGTATTAATGTAGTTCAAAAAAAAAAAAAAAGAATGATTCGATATGTATTGACTTGCTAAAAGAAAGAGACAAAGATTGGTACAAAAATATCATACAGAAATCGATCAATCTTTCGAAAGTAAAATTTCATAACCTATAAAAAAACAAAACCTTGGTTAAGTATATGTATAGTCGTTGAAGTCTACTATTATGACTTTATTCTTTTTTCACCTTGAATTTTTCTTTTTCGATATTTGTTTATTTTAGGAAAAAAAACAAAATCCAGGTGTACATTTCGAGGGATTTTTATTAATCCATACTAGAATGAAAATTAAAAAAATTATATCTATACATTTTTTTGGGTGCTTTTTTTCTACGGTATTATGAGTATTTCTTCAAGATTCAAAAGTTTCAATTAAGATTTCAAATCTTTTCTCATGTAACTTATTGGTTTCTATTTGTCATCAACTAATAATCTATATATATAATGTTCAGTGTCTGTCTGATGTTTCTGTGCCCAGGTCAAAAGTCAAATAAGGTTATACGGGAAGGCTATAAGTGCTGCCATATTGGGATACCCATAGGTCCTCAAAAGCTGCTATACGAGGGTACCCTTAGATCTTCAAGGGCTATAAGGGGTAGGAGATAAGGATATAAGGGTAAAGGGATAAGAGGCTAAGGCTACAGGGACATATGAGATAAACCTAAAAGAGTATAAGGAGATGAGGGTGCATGGAATATAAGAGATAAAGGAATAACGGAATAAGGTTATAAGACTTCAAGGGTATAAAGCTATAAGGTCTCTCGATATATATAATGTGAACTGTCTGATTCTCTATTACCGAAGCAAGGCTAAAGGACAGATGTGAAATTTTCCCGGAAAAAAGCATCCGTGCAGCATGCACGGGCTCAATCTTTGGATTAATATAAAATATAATATAAAAACAAATTATTTTATTATTTAGGTATTGCTGATGAAGAACAATTATTATCAATATTTGTTAAAAAACTTTTTACGAATTTGCAATATTCAATAATAACAGATAAATTAATTCAACGAACTGTTGGATGTTTTAGTGATTTAACACATGGTTATCAAAGTGTACGTAAATTAGTTAAACTTGATCCAATACAATATTTTATAAATAATCATACACAAGATTTATTTCCATTTCTTCATCCAACATCAACAATAAATCATACACATAATAGAAATTTAACTATAAGTAGTTGGTCACGTTTACGAACAACATTTTATTCAGCTGTTGGACGTATGTTAATGTATGAATTTCGTTATGATGATGATGATGATGAACGTATAGAAGCATTTATGACACCATTTACAAATCATTGTACAAGATTAGTACAAATATTTAAAGAATTTCCAGATTTTTCATTATTAAATCCTGGACAATTTGCAGCTATGACTCAATTTAAGTAAGAAAGTTAATTGTTCAAAATAAAGAAAACAACTATTCAGATGAATCAATCGACCAGGAGTTCAATCCTAATTTCTCTCATAAAAAGTCTTATATTGGTACACTTCATAGTGCTTAGCGGTATGCATTTCCATTCAAAAATTACTTATCAATAGGATGCATTCAGATCAAACTACAGTTTTATAGTCTAATAGGATTAAAGTACACTACTCAACACTATGTCGTCCTGGTGAACACCAGACCTCGAAATCGGACCACTTTTTTATGGCCTGCCCGGGTCCGCGAAAGAAACATCGTTTACAAAGAGTGATGATCAAGGGGAGTAGCGTGGAGAAGCTTCCCCGTATTCTTTCTCAGGGATAAGCCAAAGCTCAGAAAAATTTATGCCAAAAATGGATAAAATCGTCGAGCCGGGCGGTCCGTTTCGAGGTTTAATGAGTAGTACAGAGTATATCAACTTTTTATAGAATTTCGGATTTTTAGGAAAGTTAATGAGAGGATCTTGCTGATGCCCTTATCCATCCACTTTTGATGTTCCTTCAGGATACATGTCATATGACGCATTGTCCTAGCGCTGTCATTCAGATTTTCGTGGATTTGTCGAATCTCATAGAATACGATCGGCTGCGTCTTGGGTTTATTCGACGTTGGAAAACATTAAAAACCCAAAAAAGAAATTCTTAATAGTTACTTGGAAGAGGTACCGACTGAACATTTTTCACAAGCACAAAAACAATGTTTTCACTGTAATGACATTTCCTTTCTTCTTGGAAAAAATTCTTATGAATATTCCCGAATTGCACGATAAGATTTCATATATATATTTTTTTTTTCATAATATTTTAGTCCAACATTAGCATCATTAGATGAAATTCAATCTCTTATTATTGGTATAAGTCGTGATCTTCGTGGTTTATGTAGTTCATTATTATCTAAACAAGCATATACATCATTTTTTGATTGGTTATATCCATCTTATTTACCATTATTTCTTAAAGCTTTATATGTATTTTATGATCGAAAAGATGTTTATAATCCATTATTAAAATTTTTTCATGAATTAACATCAAATCGTCAAGAACGTTTAATATTTGATTCAACAAAACCAAGTGCTTATTTATTATTTCGTGAAACATCAAATTTACTTTATATATTTCAAACAAAAACAATTTTACATGTTACTACAACAATATCTGAAAATGATGGAGATTTATTTTATAAATCTAAACTTAAACCAATTATAACTTGTTTAAGAATACTTCAAACATGTTTAATGGGTAAGAAAAGAATGCAGTTGTGAACGAAAAAAAAAAACTTGAAAGGAATTCTTACCCACATTTTTTTTTTGTCAAGAAAATGTCTTTAGCATTACATCATTCGAAATACTTTCACATGCTGATTCCAAATAACGGGTGGTCGGAAAGTTTTGACACAAGATATTTATCTGTTTTTCGCGCATTTAAATGCAATGGAAAGGAGTGAGAAGTAGTGGGCTAGAATCAGAATTTTTCTATAAATCTTTAAAAGACTCAAAAATTTCCTTTGGACGACAAAAACACATGAAATTTGTTTCAGGCGTTCTATAAAATTTTATTGAGTATACTGAAAGATACAGAAATTAATTCTCTACAAAACGGTATATTTGAATCATCTTTCCTGTAAATGCTTTAGGAGCAACAAAGGGTTTTTAAAAATCATAATTTTTTCGACTTTCGAATTTTCAGGCAAAATGATCGTCCATCATAAGTCTCCTATTTCTCAGCGGATCGATCTAAATACGCCATTCTTGCATCATCTTGTAGAGGAAATATTAGACTTCAATACTATGCATTTCAAGAGTTTCTTTGATGTCTTCAGAAAGTGCGGTGAACCTCACAAAAGTAAGATTTTACTTGTTCAAAGTGATTTATACGAGTGATTTATGAGACTATAATATTTCAAGAAGGAAATATTCTTTTTACCTGAAATTTTCAGGGTATTCAATTGATAAATTATGATATAGAATTCAGAGATGTCCATCGCGGCTAAAATCTGCTGCTACCGCCATGGACATCTCTGATGGAGTTAAAAATTTTATACGATTTAAGTGTGTGTGCGCGAGAGCTTAAATAAATTATTTTATTTTTATTTTTTTATCTAGGTAATTATGTTAATTTTGGTGTATTTCAACTTTATTCTGATCCATGTTTTGATAATTTTTTACAAGTATTTATTTCAATATTAACAACAATTAAAATAACACATTTATTTTCATATCCAAAATTAACATTAGCTTATTTTTCATTAATTGAAACATTTTCTATTGTTAAAATTGATTATTTAGCTAATTTATCTCGACCATTATTTGGTTATATACTTGAAACAATAAATGAAGGATTTTTATCATCAGAACAAATAATACAAAATTCATGTTGTGTTTATTTAGATACATTATTATCATATGTTTTTCGTTTAGTTAAAAAACAATTAGCATCAACTAATTTAATGAATAATATTCATGAATATGAAAATTTATTTCGACAAATACTTATTAATTTACTTAATGGTATTATATATTCAGAATGCAAGTAAGTTATTAATATTGAAATGTAAAAAATTTAGATCATAACTTTCTAAAACGAATAAAAATAATTGTTCTGTTTTTTTCTTAAGAAATATTTATACTGTATCAAAACCTCTTCTTGGTCTTATATTATTAAATGAAAATAAATTTTTTACTGATATTAAACAACAATTATTATATGGTCATACACAAGCTAAACAAGCTATTTTATCAACAGCATTAGATAATTTAATGACAGGTATTGATCGTACATTAAAAGAATCTAATAAAGAAAATTTTACACAAAATATGACACAATTTCGAAGTGATGTACAAGATGCATTAAATGTTAATAATACAGAATTATTATCAATACCTGTTTCATCATCATCATCATCATCATCAACTATATCTACAAATGTTCCAGTTATAAATGCCATTTCAAATTCGATACCATCATCTTCGACGACAGCTCCTGTTGAAGAGTTAATGACCCTGTGATGAGTTTTTTTTTTTCTTTTTTTTTTTTATTTGTAATTTCTTTTTTGTTCATATACATATTTTTATAAAAACATTTATCATATAACATACGAGAAATAAAATAGAAATCATATTGATCTTTTTAAAAATCTTATGTTTTTATTTTGTTATTTTAAAAGATGTATTCAATTCAACATGATTCAAATAATTCATCTTATGAAACAATGAATTATATACGATCACAACAACAACAACAACAACAACAACAATTAATATCTCATAATCGTAAAATAATTAAAACAAAACAATATTATTTTTGGTCAACAAAATTTTATGAAAATCAAAATAAATCAAAAGATATATTACCGGTTTATCAAACATTATGTACTTTTGAAAAATCTAGAAATGGTAAGAATATATGAAATTAATTCAAATTTATCAAATATAC
Source organism: Rotaria sordida (assembly GCA_905250125.1). Taxonomy (NCBI): domain Eukaryota; kingdom Metazoa; phylum Rotifera; class Eurotatoria; order Philodinida; family Philodinidae; genus Rotaria; species Rotaria sordida. The sequence continues at coordinate 113,486 of CAJNOL010000548.1, read as the reverse complement.
TAACTATCAGAATTCTATTCGAGATATATAAAAAAAACCAAACAAAGCTATTAGTGCAATTCATGCATAATTAAAATGTAAAAATAGGATGTAGTTGCTACTGATGATCATAAGAAAATTATTTTATTCTATCTATTTTGAGACACATTTCTTTACCATTCATCTTCAAAAATGCAATTAAGTAGTTCATATAGTTTAATGAGTCGTTAATTAGTATAAAGTCTATGACGCCCGAGATGGATTCAAGTTTCTACTCTTATACTTTAACACGCTTTTTAGATTGCATTTCAAAAATAAACTGAGGACAGTCTGTCATTTTCAGCATGATTAAATTAATAGAAATTTTTCAAGCATTTCAAGAACAAAAAAAAAACTAAGAGTCCATTTTAGATTATTTTATTCTTATAGAAACTCAAACTTCCATTAACTATGTTTTATATAAACATAAATGAACTATGAATGTAGATTTATCAGTTGAAGTATTTCCTTCATAAGATTTACTAAATATTACATTGATAAATATTTTAGATGATGGAAATGGTATGTTTCATCGTTCACCATTAATATCATTTTGTGTACCTGATGTATATTCTTCAGGATCAAATGGTACATATTCACCACCACCATCATCATCAAATTTACCTCCACCACCATCTGAATGGCTTCCGTAAAAAATAAAAATTCTTTATTCATTTATGATATAAATCAGTCTGATATATTTTTATTTTTTCTATTGTATTACAAAAATAAAAATAAAAAATAAAAATAAAAATAGAGAATAGTCATTTATATATGATCAACGATTTTTCTTTTTTTGTTTTTCTCATTTTATTTTATGTTTTTTGTCACATTCGATTATTTTCACGTTTATTTATGTTGTTTACATTAATACGTATATGTGTGAATTTATTCGTATTTACAAAGACATAATATATATACACAAATAAATGAAAAAGAATGAACAAAGAAACTCTTTTTTTTCCTTTTACAGAGATTATTTATATATATTTTTTGATTATGATAATAATGAACTTAAGAACTTGATTTTTTTTTCTTGTAATATAAAGAATTGGCATGACAAAATGGATTTCTATTATATAGACAAAGAAAAATACAATTCCATTAATACTATTTATTTCTTTTATGAACAAGATAATAATATATATCGTAAGATTATTAAAGAGGTTTCTTTTTTCGGATGAATTATTTTGAATAAACTCATCCATGTATACGATAAACTTCAATTTTAGTACATCTATCTATATCCATATGTGTGAATAATTTAAAATGATTATTTTTTTTTATCAGATGAAACTAATGATTGTCATAACTTTCAAAATTAAAATTTTTCTTAATTATTGCATATTCTATTTCTAAAATCCATATACTTTTTTTTGTTTCATTTCAAATTTTCATCATTTAATAACATGATCAGTCAGACATAAACGGAATCCGGACATTTGCTCTCGAATGAAATGATCGCTTAATCGTAAATGAAAGAATTCAGAACAAAATTGACTGTATCGATCGTCTTTGTGGACGCTCAAGACGAACAGCAACATTTCCCATTAACCTGTGGAATATGGCAGCGCGTGTGAAAGATTATATACATCGAACAGATAACAACCTGGAACCATGGCATCAAAAATTGAACTGTACATTTCAATGTAAACATCCCATATTATGGACATTTCTGGATAAATTAATCAAAGAAGAAAATAATATATATATTCGGATATCATTAATGCTATGTCTGATAGTCAACCATCAAAACGAAAAAACCAATTCTTAAACTAATGATTACACAATTTAATTCAAGATCCACATGTAGATATCAAGGATCAGTTGAAATACATCGGACGTTTATTATCTTTGTAGAGTGTTATGTTTGTTTTCTATTATTGTTATTAGTATTAAAGGATATTGTTAATATATCTCATACATATACCAAGTAGGCCAAAAGTAAGGAGACACAGGAAAAATTGAATATCTCCATTACGGCTTGAGCAAACGAGCTAATTTTTTTTATCAATGATAGAAGCACGTTCAAACTTTATATCCATAAAAACATGCCTAGAGAGATCCTTTGTTAAGTATATTATTTTATTTTCTATCTATAAAAAGGTAAAATTTTTTTCTTAAGATCAATAGTGATACTTAACAAAGGATCTCGTTAGGCATGTCTTTGTAGATATAAAGCTTGAACATGTTTCTATCATTGATTTAAAAAAAAATTAGCTCTTTTGCTCAAGCCGTAATGAAGATATTCAATTTTTTCTGTGTTTCCTTACTTTTGGCTCACCCGGTATTTATTTCAAAGGATTTTTACGAGTAAGTGCTCTAGCGAGCAAATGTCCTAAACTCATTGTTTCACATCATTCATTATTTAACCACATTGACTTTTTAATAACTTAGATTTGAACCTATTGAAATATACTATACAGGATGGGCTACAAGTTACTAGGCAGTCTTTAATTTCGAATAACGTTTGATAGAATCAAGATAAAAAGCTGTGGCTTTCGCCATTCAAAAGAGGCTCTATTACTACATAGTTTCATGTACTATTCAATAGTGCTGCTTGTCGCCATGGTAATCAGTCAGTGGTTTTCAGTAAAATACTAGTAGCTCTATGAAACTTACATTGAAGTTCAATTTTCAAGGGTACGTTAGAATCGTGCATCTATGAATCATGCTCGTCATTGTTGCTCTCTAGTATTGCATCTAAAACTCTCTATTAGAAGAAGATAATAGATTCGGTTGTTGGCGTTAGCATAAATTGTGAGTACACGAATCGAAGCCGCTTCGTTGAATTGAACTTCTACATTCTTTTCATAGAGTTATCAAAATCTTGCTAAAGATCACTAACTGATTATTAGGTCAACAATCTGTATTGTTGAATAATACATAGAACTTCATAGTAACAGACTTTGTTTTGAATGGTGAAGGTCGTAGCTTTTTATCTTGATCCTATCAAAAGTTATTCGAAATTAAAGATTGTCCAGTAACTTTTTTGACCTACCCTGTATATATATATGTATATAAGATGATTAGTTTTCTATTATGAATCGAAGCGAAGTTAAAATAGAAAAGAAAATCTATTAATTGAAGGATTTAAATATATAGTAAAGCAAATTGAGAAAAAAAAATTGTTGTTGAAAATCAAGACAATGAGAATATATAGTCTTATAAAGAATTGAAAGATAAATCATTTAAAAATAGATGAAAAGAAGGTCAAACTGTTTCAAATATACTAAGAGTATCATATTTTTTGTATGTCACCTTTTAAATTTGACTTTTTACTATAAGAATTTGTCTAACTATGACAACTATGCACGTATAATACGTAGTATTAATAAATGTTTATTATAATTATAGTCGATGATTATCTTTACATATCGATAATTGCAATGTGGGTCATATTTTTATTATTTAAAATCGTGTTTCATCATAAATTTTATACTAAATAATCAACGATCTTTATAAAAAGAAAAAGAAAAAGAAAAGAACAAGAATTACAATACATTCTTAATCATAATCTAAGGGTTGACTTAATTACGAGTGAATTGAAATATACGTGTTGATGATATTTCCTTTTTGAAATATTTATTAATCTTTAAAAAAAAAAGACTTTTTCGTTGTTTCATTTATTAATTGTATACACGAATATAAAAGTAGAAAGAAAGAAAGAAAGAAAAAAAATGTAAGTGCTCGTTGATTCTTATCTCAAGTGTGAATAGCTACTTCTCCAGAAGTTCCAGTAGTGTCTATTGGTTGTGTAATTGCAGCAGAACTTAAGGCTGCAGCTGCTAATTTTTCTTCACGTAAAGCACGATTTTGTAGTTTTACCAAAATAGGATTATTTAACGTTGAATTAAATGTACCACGAAGAACAGTATCTTGAAGAAGTGGTGATAACTAAGAAAAATAAAAGAAATGACTTGAACATAAAGAAAATTAAAGTTTATCTTGTTTTTTTTATACTTCATAATCAGCAGGACCTGGTAATTTTGAAGTTTCATAACGAAAACGAGAATCACGTATAGGTGCAAAACCTCGTGCACGTTCATTAATAAATCCATCATAAGCACCTGGACCAGGTGTATCAAATGCTGCATCACCAGCAAATGTACGTTTAGCTGCACTTAAAAATTGACCATGCCGTCTACGAGCATTTTTAGAACGTGGTGGTTGTCGATGTTGAGATGTAAGCGCTTGATAAGCACGTGAAACATCATAAGCTGTTGGACCTGGAATATCCTTAACAAAAATAGAAAAAGAAAATTAATACTAATAAAAACAAAAACAAAAAAAAAAGAACAAAATTTAATAAATTTAATTTACTTCAACAACAGCTTCTCGTACTGTAATTGAAATAAAATTTGCTGTTGGATGTTCTGTTTTTGATTTATATGATTTAGGTTTAATATCATAACTACTTGGACCTATTTAAAAAAAGAAGATAAATATAGTAAATCATTAATTTATAATAAAAGAAAACAAATTCTTAATATATACCAGGAGTATTATATTCATCTTTACGTGTCATATTTAATCTTCTTATAGAAGCTACATTGAATGGTGGTTTTTTACCACCTTCAACAACAGCTTTTCGTAAATTTTCATCAGCAAAACCAGGTATACGATATTGACCAGGACCTGGAGCACTTCTTACTTTATAATCAAGACCAATAAATCTTGCTGATGTTTGATTAAATGGATTTCGTTTAAGACTTGTTGGTTTTGATTGAATAGCATTAAATGCTGTCATTACTTTATCATTATATGTTGCTGGACCTGGTACTACTGATTTAAGAGGATTAAATCGCTAAGAACAAAAAATAAATAATTTGATTTTGTTTTGTTTTTTTGTGTATTGAAAATTATATTAAGAAAAATTTACTTCAGTTTGAGAACCAAATCCTGGTCGTTCAAATTCAAGTCCAATTACATCACCTTTTGGTGGTTCAGGATCAAGTTCACGTTTTATTGTGTATTGACCTGGTCCTGGAATACTCTATAATTAAAATAGACAAAACAAAAAAAAAACAAAAATGAGTATTTATCAAGATTGTTTCTTATTAAAAATTACTTCTTTAGTAGCTGTTTTAAGTAAATTATCAGGATATCTTGCAACTTGTAATTCAGGTCGTTTATCCCATGTTTTCATATTAATATGATGAATTTCAAGTTTAATTGGATCATTTGGATCATATTCACCTGGACCAGGACCTGTTTTACCAGAAAAATCTGTACGTTTACCAGAATATTTTCCAAAATGAACACCATGATATAATTTCGATGCATCAATTTCAACCTATTTTAAAATAAGAAATATTTTTTTATTATTATTATAAATTAGACTTTATTTTTAATAAAAAAAAAATCTAACGAACAGCAGCCGGTGGACTATAAAAAGCTGGACCTATAGAACCATCTCTTGTTGGTGGTTGTTGTGGTACAAGTGTACCTCCAGCATCTTCTTCAAAACCATAAGCAAATTTTGGATCAGGAATCGATGGTGGAAGAGATTTACGATTATATTTAAATGCATTAGGACGTGGATGCTATAAAATAATCAATCAAATAAAGAATCAAGCTTTGAATAGAAAAAACAAAACAAAACAAAACTTACTTTGACAATATCAGTTACAGTTGAACGGGCTGATTGAGTTTTACGTAATTCATATGTACCAGGTCCTAGAATATCATAATAATTGGTTTTTTGTTATATATTGTCTATTTTGTCATACCTGGTGTTTCTTCAGATAGTTTTTGTTCGAAACGACTTGCTCTATTAGCTAATGTACTTCCTCCCTATTCAGATAAAACGTGATAAATTTATTATCATTATTTTAAATTATTTTAAAGTATATAATCATAGAAGTTATAAGAAGAAGTAGCTGAATCACAAAGCTTTTTTGGCTTTTTTTATTACCATCTTAGATATATGATCTGGATTAAAGATAGAAAAAAAAAACAGAACAAAAATTTATATAAATTTTATATATTAAACAACAAAATTCTATTAATATTTTAATCTGAAAAAGAACTTTACTAAGTATAACGAAATGTATCATCTTCATCTATCTCTTGACCGTTACACTTGATTAACATTCATTGTCTATCTATCCTACTATATAAACATATGTTCTATGTATAAATGGAATAATTTGTTGTGGAAAGATGTCAAATAAAACGAGTGTCACTATTTCACGGTCATTTCTCTTTTCAAATTCGACATAATAAGTACATCTCTCTATTAATTTGATTATATTATTATTTTCTAACTTGTAAAAACTTGTTGTTTATTATCATCATAGAATATTTCTTCGAACTGTTATTACTACTTGTACTAATTTCCAGAAATGATTATATTGTTAAAATTATGTGCATTCATGCATCTAGAGTAGTAGTGCATATCGAAATAAGTCAAGTGTAAAATTATTTGAGCTCATTGATAATATATACAAAAGTGAATATATTTCAATCTAACTTTTATTTCATGTAAATCAATATAGTTTTAAACAAAAATTAAGAAAAATTGTATTGTGATATGTGTTAACTTTAGCTTTAATATATTTTTATCTAATAATAATAATAATTTATCTGTCAACGTTTTTTTTTTTTCTTTTTTATAGGACATCTAAGAACAAATATATCATTTTTTTTCTTTCTTTCTATCTCTCTATTTCTATTTTCTTTTTCTTTTTTTTCGCACAAGACATAGAATTCTTAAGAACAACTTATATTCATTCTGTGTTCACATATCTTTCAGTTGCAAGTATTGTTAACATAGAAATAAAGAAGAAAATTATTGGTTCAATCATTTAAAATAATAATGCTCAAATCAACTATAATGGTTTCATTAGTATTATATTTCTTTGTTACATATATTCATGGAAATCCAATTAGTATACATGAAAATTCATCATCACCAACAACAATATTTATTAAACCTAAAGCAAATGTAATGCGTCGTCTTAATCCACTTAAATTATTTTTTACTGTGGCTTATACACCAACACAAGAACCACCTTATTCAATTGAATGGAATTTATCACTTTTAAAAACTATGTTACTTGAAAGTAATCATGTTAGTAATGATGATAAAGCATTATTTCTTATGAAATTTAGCAATATTGAAAATGATTATGCAGATTGGTCATTTGAAAAACATGATGAATTAGAAAGATTTACTGAAAAATATTTTAATTTATATAAATCACCAGATTTATTTTTACCATTTCGTGATTGTTCTGCTTTAACATATGCTCTAACAGAAGAAATGCTCAATGATCTACAATTGAATGTAAATGATGAAAAACGTTCAAAAATTCGAGCTAAAGCAGTTCAACGTTTATGTGACTCAGAATAGAAAAAACAAAAACAAAAAAAAATCAGTTCATTTTTTTTTCTTCTTGTCTCTTTTATCAAAAATAAAAAAATAAAAGAAAGTCTATTAAAATAAGTATGATCAAGTACACTATATATTTAAATATTGATGACAGTTGCTTAAACTCAAAGTCTCTCATTTAAGTATATACTTGAAAAGAATGAATTAAAATAAATTTTTCCAAGAACATTTTAAATAAAAATCTTACTTTAATTGTTAATGATTGAACATTTCGTACATCATAATGACCTGGTCCAGGATTGTCATCATTAGAAAATACATCACCACGATTTGCCAGTGATAAAAATGGAGCATAACCTTCTGTTTATATGAAATATAATTTCTTTAGATAAATCTTTTTAAAACAAAAAAGATCTCATTAACCTTCATGAAATTTTTTTCGTCGATGATCATAGGTGCCAGGTCCAACATGATCTGGTGTACAGCCTACTGCAAGGTGTAAATTACGTGGTGCTCGATCGTACATCTAGAATTGATTCTTTTTTTTTTTTTAATTTTTATTAGCTTTAAATGTTATTCATATTATAAAGGATTTTTAGATTTAATAATAAAATCTTTAAAAAAAAGAAAGTTAACAATTGAAATAAAAATTAATAATACGCGTGTAGAATTCTATAAGAAAGAAGCTGAATAGTTTTTTTTTACAACAACTCGTGATATTGACAATAGTAATCTTCTATTCATCCAAAAACGTAGTTGAAAATAAACCGCAAAGAAAAAAAAAAGATATATATACATATAAATATTTATATTACGAAGATATCCTTATTTACAATTAAAATTGTTTTTTCTTTATATTATCAATAACTTTAATAAATAGAAGAATGATCATGTAATGAATTATAAATTTCTTTTTTTTCTAGTATTTAAAAAATACGATATGACCTACTTTACTCTATGAAAATACGATAAATCTTATTGACAAAGAATAAATAAATATTAAAATGTTTTGAATATACTCAGAAATTCTTTACAATTATAAATCTGTTAATTGTAGAAATTATTATTATTTATTTTTTTTAAATTTAAAAATTTCAAATTGTAAGGTCATTTTTTTTCCATAGTCTCATATTATTGAATTATCTTGTTCGACATAAACACATGCATTATTTTAATTGTATATTTATCTCTTAATTTTTATTAAAGAATTTATTTAATTATATGATTTACATTTATAATTTTGTTTATTATTATTATACATTTAGATTTCATTAGAAGAAAACAAAAGTTCATTGGTGTCGATAGGCGTTTTCCTTTTTTTTTTGTTTTTCATCAAACTAAGATATTCAATATAATCAAGAATATTTTCTTTATTATTCATTAGACACATTCATTAAATGAATCGAAATATCTTTTTAATTCTTTTATATCAATATATTATTGATGAGAGCAGACATAACACTATAGGTCATCAATGTTTTGTTTTTTATCTATTCATGAGGAATGAGTTTGCATGATGAAATACATCGTGTTGTTATAGAAAAAGAAAACTTAACAAATGGATGATTTAACGCTAAATTTGACTAATGAAAAATCTACTAATGAAATCGACCATAATAAAATATTCATTTTATCTATTGAAAAAAGAAAAATTCAAAGTCTAGAAGTAATCTATTCATAATGTTTTTAACAAATTTATGAATAGTTCATAATTGAATAATTCATAAGATATTAATGGAAGAGATTATATTTATATCATATTAATAAGTTCCTAACGATCTTTCACATGAAGAAAGAAAGACAGAAAATTAACTACTCAAATAGAAATTATTATAGCCGATTCTAATCATTAGTACTGTACATATTAATATGCAGAATATCATTGAGAATTATATTCTAAAAGTTCTAGAAATAAATATTATACTAATAAGAAAATAACATAATGAAATTCTATACAGTTTCTTCTATCAAATGACTTAAAGTGCTCATAGATTGAACATGAATACAATAGTAAAATATTGATAATTACTCGTATATTTTTTCTAACTTCGAATAATATTCAATAATTTTACTGTCATAATCTGAAGATTAGGGTAAAAGTCTTTATCATGATCCTGCATCTAAGATCTTGAATAAAATAAATAGTGACATTATTAATTTATTTATATATTGAAAAATATTTTAATTGTTTGTAACTTATTTTCAGAAGTCAATTACATTAACTTAGTAGTATTGTAGATGTATGATAAATTTGCAATAGAAAAGGTATTTGTCAATCAATGAAATTAAAGTTATGAAGAATAGTGAGAGAAGAAAAAGAAAGTTAAACAAACTTAATTCAGATAAATTTTTCGATAAAAATTTTTCTATGGTAATTGTTATAAGCAGTATAGACATTAGAAATGCTAAAATTCGTTTTTTTTTCTCTAGATTTATATATAATTCTAGGTTTTTTACATTATAATCATTGATTTAATTTTACAATGGCTATCGGATGCTGTTAAAGAAAGATCGACTTCTAATGATAGTAACGATAAAACCAATGATTTTAGTTGTAGATTTTATTTTGCTTTCATTTTTGTAAAATTTCATATTTTTGAACTTGTACTAATTATTTATAAAAACTATAGCGTTTCTTCGAATAATCATTTTAGTTCTTTTTTTTGTTTTTGTTTTACTACCTTTCTATGGAAATTGAACGTACACGAATTTTTCAGATGTACATTTTTTTTTGTATTAAATAAAGGCTAGACAACAAGATATTGACTAAAAATCTTGATTCTCAAGATATAATTATCTGTATCACAGATAAGTGAAAAAAATATTAAACTTAAGATCTTGCAAAACTGTACCAAAGATCTAATTTAAGATCTGTTAATATTTCTGTACGTTGTATCTTGGCCAAGATCTTGCTTACAAGAGTAATGATAATAAAATTAGTCATAGATATAGTGAAACGAACTGTTTTATGGAAGCTACAATCTTGTAAAACTGCCTATTAGAAAAACTTATTCGAAATGTTTTATATAGTGTGAATCAAATATTCTTTTTCTTTTCTTCCAAAAATGATTCTCAATTATTCAAAATGAATTTCCTAATAATATATGCAGTTTGCATGATGTTCGTTCAATATGATTGAATAGTTATAAATAAGATATTTATGAAAATATGTATTATTTCTTAAGAAATACACGAGTAAATGTGTGAGAAAGTTTTATTCTGATGTTAAATGATAAAGAGTTTTGCGTAGGTTTTTATTATTATATTTCTTTTAAATTGAGCATTTATTCTTTCCTTATAGTGCTTAAGGTACTGGATACTACGAAAAAATAATTTATTCAGCATTTTATTGAAAAATTAATGCCACTTTTCTTTGTGAAATAAAGTACGGAACTATATCTGTTTTTGAAACACAATACCTAAGGATGGATGACGGTTTGTAGGAAAATCGGTTCATTTGAGGTTTAATTATCTTTTCGTATCGAAATAAAGTAGATAATGATAGAAACTGTATCTGATATTTTTAAAATGATTGTGGTAGATGTTTACAAGCTTAGAACCCGATTTTCTCAGTACTACATAGACAATCTTCGATTATCAAATTTGACACGTGTTTCTTGATGTATGTATTTGTTATCTAATACAAATTAAACGAGTTATATATACTAATAGATAGGGTATGAAAAGTACTTCGAAAATCTATATAACAAATCATTGATAAAAAATATCGTTGGTGAATACTATTAAAATATAATGCTGACTTCTGACATAAACTGCTTTATACACTAAAATAGAGTTTTTCCATGGGTTTATTGTAAGAAAATTTTGTTCAGATAAGCAAAAAACGACATTGTTTGGCGCTTTTTGTCGTAATAATCATATTTTCAATTAAAATCGATAGCATATTCGAAAAATGCCATCGATTTATATGTGTTTCAAAGTTTTCTGATGACTTAGATTTTCAGTCAAAATTAGAGCCCTGGTTCCCTCCCTCAGAACTACCTTAAAAATGAGTTGAAAAATCAAAAGTATCAGAAAACTTTGAAACACATAGGTCGAAGCCGTTTATTGTGTTGATTCCGAATATGCTATCGTTTTTGACTGAAAAGGTAATTATTACATCTGAAATCGTTGAATGTCGGCCCAAAAATGTCGATTTTCCCTATACGAACAAAACTCTTTTGCGTCCAAACATGTTCGCAAGTTTTTTTTTTCTGACAAGTTATGAGCTCATGGAAAACTCTATCGATTGATATAGAATTCAAAGTTAGCGAACTCTACTTTAGTGCATAAAACAGTTTATGTCAGATGTTAGTATCATCTTTTAATAGAAAATTCAACAAGGATTTTTTTCTATTGTCCATTTCAAAATATAATGTGCTCCAGTGTTTTTTCAATAAGTTGAGAACGCAAGCAGCTAGAGATCTGTGGTTTTCATCAATCGAAAGAGAAGACGGGGGGCACGTCTTTTTCTCCAATATTGTATAAGACGAAAGTCATTTTAAAACCAGTAATTTCTGCAAAACACGACAAAAGGTGCATGAAAGCGATCTATCATTCCGATGAAATTTTGATTTTGGCATGTGATCTATAGAGAAGAACTTCAGATCTATAATTCAAGATCTGATTGGAATGATTATCTTCCTCTATCCTAATGTTGAGCAAATAAAGTCGTCTATTTACTTGCATGAAAGTCATGGAACTCTTTTGATTTTTAAGCAAATTTACTTATTGTCAAAATTTCATCTGAATGACAGATTGTCTTTGTACATTTTTTTCGGTGTCTTGCAAAGATGACTGATTTTAAAATGATTTCGTCTTATACAATATTAGAGAAAAAGACGTGCCCTAGTCTCCTCTTTCGATTTGTGAAAACCGCAGATCTCTAGCTGTTTGCGTTCTCGAGTTATTCAAAAAACAGTGGAGCACATTATATTTTGAAATGGATAATAGTATATTTTTGATAAGTGATGGTTATATAGGCTTTTGATGTATTTTTCACAGCCTATCTATCAGCATATAACTCGTTTAGTTTACATTAAGTAATAAGTGCATACATCAAGGAACACATGTAAAATTTGAAAAGGAAAAAAACTCCCCCTATGTAATACTTAGAAAATTGAAAATGCAATTAGGCCGATTTTTCTACAAATCGTCGTCGATCCTTTTTTAATAGATGTCATCATTTTAAAAACCACTTGCACAAAAATGTCTAGTTGTTCATTTTGTAGAGCTTAAAATTCTGCATCTATTGATATAAAAAGAGATGTGGTTTGCTTTTTTTTCCAATAATGTTATCTGCTTGTTCTGTATATCAATGATTAAGATGTAAATCATTGAATCATGAGTACAAGTCTAATAAGTTTGCTACTTACAAGTTTTATAGATGATCGGAATTATTATTACTTTACTATTCTATTCTATACGATATGACAAGTGTTTAGAAGAGATAAGTTTTACTTTTGTAGAAGAACTTAGTTATTATGGAATACATTAAACATGAAAATATCTTAACATTACCTTTCTTTCAATTACATTCTGTAATAAAAATCAATATATATATATCATATTTTTTTAAAATATTCATATATATCAATAAAACTTACATTGATCTATTTTATTAAACTACAAAATAAAGAAAAAAACTATTCTACCATTTTAAAATAAAATGTCATGACAACAATTCAAGCTTGTTACATATACATAAAATTGACATGTCAATTTTGATTGATCATATATATAACCAATAGAAAAAAAAAGTCCATTATCTCTTCTTCTATAAAATATCAAGACATTCGAATTCCAGATAGACAAGCTTAAATATGCGTTGAAAAGAAGCAAAAAACAAAAAAAATAATATACATATAGCAAAAAAAAACCTGATTCTTTATTTTATTAAAATTCATTATGGCAGACGAGCCATTATTTTCATTAGAAATGAATGAAAATCGACATCCATCAATTGATAATAATGATGATGATGATGATAATCGTTTTATTGATAATGATACTGGTGCTGACCCGTCACAAATAAAGTAAAACTACTAAGAAAACAAAAAAAAAAAAATAACTTTTTATAAAATGTTTATTTTTAGTGAAATTGAAACAGTACAAATAACTGAAAGAACAGTTAATCCACGTGGAGAAAAAATTTCACCACATGATTTTCAATTATTAAAAGTTCTAGGCAAAGGTGGATATGGAAAAGTTTTTCAAGTAAGAAAATTATTTGGTAGTCATCAAGGTGAAATATTTGCTATGAAAGTTTTAAAAAAAGCTACGTATGTTAATTAATCTTTTGTTAGATATATTTTCATATGTGTTTTTTTTTTTCTGTAGAATTGTTCGAAATGCAAAAGATACTGCACATACAAAAGCTGAAAGAAATATTCTTGAATGTGTTAAAGTAATTTTTCTTTTAAATGATTTTTTGTTTTTGCTTTTTGTATCGATAAAAATATTATTTCAGTGTCCATTTATTGTTGATCTTATGTATGCATTTCAAACAGGTGGAAAATTATATTTAATATTAGAATATTTATCAGGCGGAGAATTATTTATGCAATTAGAACGTGAAGGAATCTTTTCGGATGATATGGCTTGGTAAGAATTTTATAATTTAGAGATTAGAAAAAAAAAAACATAGAATTTTTTTTCTTCTGCAAAAATGTCAAGGTGAATTTATAATTGGATAGAAAGAATGATAAATGTTGTCAGTTGTTTATGGAGAGAATAGAAATAACAATAAAAAAAAAAAAGATCGTCACGCTATCAAATAAATGTTAGATAGATCTGATAAAGATTATAATTTACATTAAAATGAAAGCTCATATTGATGGACTAAAACAATGAGAATAAAGGTCATTGATTTCTGGTCGTTTTCTAATGAAACGTACGCTTTTTTTTTCTGTCTATTATGATGTTTAATAGTGAAGAAGAAGTAAAAATCAAAATATCTCTGATCCGCCTAGAGATTTTATATAAGTAATGTTTACTTTTCATCATGAAATGAAGTAATATATGGATTTCGCGGACGAAAAGTTGCAATTTTATATATGCTTTATGTTTCACAATTACGCAGTCTCTCAATTCTAATCTAACATTCTAAAAATATGTTTTTTTTTGTTTTATTTCATCTATGTAAATAAAAGATTAGACTAAGAAATTTCGTATAATAAAATGTTTTCTATTTATTTCATTAAATTAAAAACATAATTTACAAAAAAAAAATCAATTATATTTTCTTGTTTTCTAGTTTTTATTTATCTGAAATATTACTTGGAATTGAACATTTACATAAAGAAGGAATTATTTATAGGTCTGTCTTTATTTTATAATTTTCATTTCTAAATAAATATTTGATTTTTAGAGGTGAAGAATTTTTAAATATATATATATATAAATGTATGTCTAAACTTTTCATTATATTTAAGATCTTAAACCAGAAAATATTCTACTTGACGGTCAAGGTATTTCTTATACAATATTTTGTTTTTTTCATCATCCAATCTTAATTTAGGTCATGTAAAATTAACTGATTTCGGTCTATGTAAAGAATCTATCTATCATGGTGGACAAACAAATACATTTTGTGGTACAATTGAATATATGGCACCAGAAATTTTAACTCGATCTGGTCATGGCAAAGCTGTTGATTGGTTTGTATTTAATTAAAACAAAAAAAAAAAGAAAAACAATAATTTTTTTCTTTTCCTATTAATTAGGTGGTCATTTGGTGCATTGATGTACGATATGCTAACGGGTGCTGTATGTCGCTGAATTTTTTTTTCTCTCTCCAATAGTACCATTCAATATTTTGTTACATTTGATTCAGCCACCATTCACAGCCGATGATCGTCGACAAACAATGGACAAAATAATAAAAGGAAAATTAGTTTTACCTGCATATTTAAGTATTGATGGAAGAGAACTAATTCGTAATGTAAGTATTATGATTAATATTTTTTGGCATGTAGGAAGATTAATAAATTAGATTTTAGAATTTTATTTTATAAAATAAATGAAACAAAAAAAAAAGAATTCGTAAAGTTCTTGATATTGTCTATTGCTTTTTAAATTAAAAAAAAATTCTTATTTGAAAAATTTGAAATAAGAATTCAAATATAAAATAAGCAAAAATTAATTTTAAGTTCGAATTGAGACGATAGAATTTCAATAGTATTTTCATCGTGCGATAATCGAACAACATTAAAAAAACAAATTTCTTTTTAATATTTTAGTTACTTCGTCGACAAGTCAGTCATCGACTTGGTAGTGGACTTGAAGATGCTGAAGCAATTAAAGTAATAAAATATATATTTTCTTTTTCAATTATTCTTTGAATTTATATATATATATATTTTTTTTTTTAAAGACTCATGCATTTTTTGATCATTTAAATTGGAGTGATGTTTATGCAAAACGTTATGAACCTCCATATAAACCAATTCTTAAAAGTGATGATGATGTTAGTCAATTTGATACAAAATTTACTGTACAAACACCTGTTGATTCACCAGATGATAATATGTTAAGTGAAAGTGCTAATCAAGTTTTTCTTGTATGTTTATAATTATTTAAAAGAGCGTCCATGAGAAGATCGAGCTACTGAAGTCAAAAAGTTAGTCAATATCAACTTACTATCAAAAAAATAATCGAAAATCGTATTATAAATGTTTATTAGGATTATGCTTCAACAATACGAAGAGTTTTTCCATGCTAAAAGATAGAACATTAATCGTTGAAAAAAATGTACTATTTGAATTATTACAGCTAATGTGTGTTACTGAGTTTTTGTAGTCCAATATGAGTGAGAAATACCACGATTTACAAAACAAATAAGACTTTTTTTAGCGATTTTCATTGGTAAGACATGACTACAAGACAAAATAAATCAGCATCAAAAACTACATCGAATCAAATAGATTTTAGATAATTTTTTTTTCTATGAAAAACTGATCTCTGGGGACCACAGGATAAGGATACAGCTGTGAGAAACCACAGCTGATTTTTCTCAGGAAAGAAATTTATCTAGAATTTATTTGATTCGATGTAGTTTTTGACGCTGATTTATTTTGTCTTGTAGTCATGTCTTACCAATGAAAATCGCTAAAAAAAAGTCTTGTTTCTTTTGTAAATTGTGACATTTCTCATTCATATTAGACTACAAAAACTCAGTAACACAGATTAGCTGTAATAATTCAAATAGCATATTTTTTTCAGCAATTGATGCTCTATCTTTTAGCATGGAAAAACTTTTCGTACTGTTGAAGCATAATCCAAACGAACATTTATGGTACGATTTTTGACTCTTTTTTGATAGTAAGTTGGTATTGGCTAAATTTACTATAGTACAATCAAATAAGCTTAAGATTTGAGTTTGACGGTTTTAGACTACGACTTTCCAAATGCACATAAAAAATCAAAAATCTAGATTTTGATCCCAGTGCCTCAATTCCTTCATGGATGCTCTATCAAAAAACTTTGAAAATAAGATTCTATTTGTTTAATCTTAGGGTTTTACTTATGTTGCTCCATCAATAATTGAAGATATGAATCGATTAGATTTAAGTAATACTGGACATCGATCACCAAGAAAAATAATTCCATCTGAATTAATATCTCAAACGTATATTTTATGAATTTTTTGTTTTTTGATATGAAAAATTTTCAAATATATAAATATTTAGATTGAATATGAAAATATCTGAATTAAATAATATTAATGATCATTCAAATACTACAATAAATGAAACCAAAGATAATAATGATAATTCATCATCAAAAACAGTTCGATCATCTACACTTAATAGATATCACTCAAATAAATCAAAAAGTCCAGGTATAAAAAAAATTCTAATCAAAAATTGAATTTAAAAAAAAAGTAACCCAAGTCTTTTTTGTTTGTCTATAGGAAATATATTTAAAAAAATTTTTCGTCGTCGTCGTAGTACTAGTCGTTAAAAAAGAAAACGTATTATGTGGGTCATGAATAGACTTTACTTAAATACTACTTTGTATTTTCATTATATAAAAAAGCTTTATATTGACGAATGAAATGAGATTATACAATCGATCAAGCTGAAATCTTTACCATAGATTCTTTAGAGGTAGAATCAGTCTTAAAAGCTAAATCGCTGGTTTTGAGCTTCGAACCTTTATATATTTTTCATATTAAAAAAAAAAAGTCAGACAATGCAATTTTCGAAAAAAAAATTCAAAACTATCTGTAAGATATTTTATACTGTAATATTATAGTACAAAAGAAAAATTGAGCGAAGAGTTTATTATTTCTTTGTTTACATGGATCAGCAAATATTACAATATTAACTTTTAATTTTGAAAGACTATTAAATGAAATTATCTTAGAATCTTCTTATTTTTATGAATAAATACCTGAAAGCTAAAGAAAACTAATGCATGATTTATAACATTGCTAATACATTATTTATTTTAGTGTCTGTTGTCTATTATTAAGAAAGCTATACTAACATTTATTTTTTCGAAAAAAAACAAACAAACAAAAACTTGAATGTTCTATTAATTTATTTTATTGAATATTATTTATATTTTAGTTAATAATGGTTTTATTTAATCATCGAATAAAACATTGAGACAGTGATCAATGAAGTTTTGTGTTTTTACGCGAACAAAAAAAAAATTGTTATCATTGTTGTTTATTTGTTTTTTTCTATTTCTTTCATTTTGTTACTATTGGTAGTGTTTAATTATATTTCTTCTTCTTTTGTTTTTGTTTTTCATACTCCACTTATTCATTGTGGTTTTTCTTTTATTTATATTGAGATTTTGTAGAAAAAATTTACGCATATATTTATTTCTATATAACTTCAAAATAAAAGAAACCACAGTTCTAATAAGAAGTAACAGACAAATTAAAATAGTAATATTCTATTTGGTTATCCTTGGATTTACACTCTAATATCACATTATGAATCTGTGTTGCTACTCATTAAATATATATAAATTAAACTTTTGTGTATATTCATATGTAAAGCTGAAGTGCCTACACTCTCAAGAAAAGTCTGACTCTATCAATTGAGACTTGTCGGGTCCAAACTTTTCGGACCCGATTGATTAAAAGATGATTATAAGCTTTCGATGCACAAACGGAATATATGTAGGTTAGTAGATTTTCTCTATCTAAAGGTGTATAGATTATCAAATTTTATTAATGTCACTAGCGGATACCACCTTTCCCGTGACTATTGTAGAATGCGGTAGAGGTGGCGCGCCCTCTATTGACATCTCAGCAGTACGCAATAGAACTTAATAATATTTAGGCTACGCAAAAATATTGACGGAGATACCTTATTTTCATATAGAAGGCTTGAGAAAATTTTCTTTTTTATGAAGTGATAGAGAAAACGAAGTTCTATTTCATCCCTATTCAATTGGTACCATAATAATAAAATTTCGATGGGAACTGTTTTTGTTGAAAACTTAACTAATGGATGAAGCAGATGAAATGGCTACGTTTTGCATTTCAATTTTCAATTACTTAATGCATTGTATTAAAAATAAAATTAGTAGTGTCAAACTTGAAAGTTGAATTTAAGTATACAACTATCAGGTCAACTATTCAAGTATCAACTATTTAAGTATTCAACTAATCAGCTATTCAAGTACTCAATTAGTCAACTCCTGAAATGCCACCAGAATTATCTAACACCGACAGGTATTGTCTGGTATGCTACAGGCATCCCCTATGATGCTGCAACCACCAACTAGGATGCTACAAGCATTCTCTAGAATACTATAGGTTTTGGTTGAGATGCTTCAGACATTATCTAGGATGCTACAAGAAGTATGTAAGAAGCTTGAGCTACTGTGCAGCACGGAGTAGGAATAATGGTGTACACAGAGACATTCATGGATCGCGGCTCTTCGAGGAACGCTTCGCGCCCCACGCCGCGACACTGAAAGAAAAGGTGTGTTAGGTGGGGAAACGCGCTTCCCCACTGAATATCCGCAGAATACTTGAGAAGCTAAACTTTGAATCGTTGAATACTTGAATTCAAGTTTCCAGTATCACATAAATGGCCATTCCATCAATCAGCTGATCAAAATCTGACGCAAGCTGAACAGTAGCCATTGTAAAATTCATCACTATAAAGACTTTATCAACGTGTATCAACATCTTTCTAAAGAACATTGTTGATTGATCGATTAATTATCTATATGATTCATTATCTGTCATCAGCTGTGCTTACAGCTATTTCATACATGAGCAAAGAGAGTGGCGCCTAACTTGTGTTTTAATTATGTCGAAACTTTAAAAAAAAATCGAAGTTCTGAGCACGAATCTCGATATTTCATGAAAACGATATCTGATAAAAACAAAAAATTGAATCTGAGATCAATCCCGACTGATGTCTCTGATCGAGTTGTTCACGTTCTACCGAGCTAAGACGTTTCTGTCAATCAGCTGATAACAGTTAAGACCACGTTGAATAGTAGCCATGATAAAATTTATCACTACGAAAACTCTATAAACGCATGTGGACATGTTTCCATAGAACGATAATGATTGATCGTTTAATTATCTGTATGATTCGTTATCTATCATCAACTGTATTCACACCTGTTTTACATATGAGCAAACAAAGTAGCGTCTAATTTCTGTTCCTGTTTTCATTTTAGCTATCTCAACATTGAAAAAATACAAAGTCCTCAAAAATTTGCCTTTTTTGGACGCGATTTACTGACCAACGAAACATCCTGGAGGGAAATACTTTCACTTCGTGTTTCAACGAGCACTTTATGACTTTCCGTCCTCGAGATCATACGATCATAAAATGACAAGTTTTTATATATATACGCCGTGAAAGTGAAAGTAAAGAAACACTCAAGAAGGACTACATAAATATTGTGTTTCGCACCGTATTGAAAAGAAAAAAAACTCGCGAAGAACCACATAAACGCTATACTTCGCACCTTAATAAGAATTTAGAAGAAGGACTTCGTCAGGAGCATTAGTATAGCATACTCTTTCAAATAAAAAAAAGACAAATGTATAAAATGAGAGCTTACAAAGAATTGTCTCTTACTAAATGAACTATCTTTGACCATTGTTTGTTGAATATCTCTCTCAAACGTCCTAATGTACAGCTGAATATCTGAAGGTAGTATCTACACTACAGTCACAACATATCGTAAAAATTTCATATGATTTGAATGCACTTAACCCAAGATCCATTTTTTTCTTACGTAGGAGTGTGAATAGGAAAAAAGCCCACACACACCTGGATCCATATGCAATTGTATGATTTAACTTCGACGCAATAAGTGATAATATATACATAATGGCGTAGAAAAAATATTAACAGGTATTAAAATATCTTTTTTTTCTCTATATCAACTGAATATCTCGTATTGATTTTGTATTTAATGAAATTAATCTACCAATCAGAATCAATTATGAAAATAATTAAATCATTTATACGCATATTTTTTTAGGTAGGAAAAAAAACCGATCTATTTTACAAGACTAACTTTTTCAGATAATTTTATAAGTATATCAATCAATAGCTCTGAGAATTGTAATTCTACTATAACCATTTATTGCCGTCATTTCTATTGAAGTTATGAGACAAAATATGTTCGATATAAAAATTCAATTTTTAAAATCTTCATTATCGTTATTTACGATTGAAAAATAAAAAATATCATTTCTCGATTATTTTTTTTTATTATTTATGCTGTGAATAATCATGACTAGATATGATATTCATTATCACGTGGAAACCACTCCAGGTGTGTCAAATCATTTTTTCCATCGAAATGATATTCTATTTGATGATTAATAGAAAAAAAAAGAAAACTACCTTGGTTTGACTTTTCGAACTTTCATTGTTGAGATATTGAAAATTTTATTGAGTTTCTTTTTTTTTTAAGAAAAAAAAATAATCGATTTTCGACTTTCTTAATCAAATTAGTTGGATTGTGTAAGTTTTAATTTTTTTTATCGAGTCTTTCACAGACAAAAATAAGTTTTTTTTTCGCTTGGATTATTATATATAGATTTATAGGTCATTCTATATAGGTGCCAGAGTCTACGATATTTTTATATACATGTAATATATTTTATTGATGTGATATTTTTTATATTTATGTCAAAAATTACCCATTGAGAGAAAAAAAAACAGCAGCAATATAACGATGAAAAATATCCTATTTAACATGTTTCAGTCATTAAATAGAAGTATGCTTAAATATGTCTTTTGTTTTTTGAAAGTCGATAAGCTTTACAAATGGTCATCCACTCTATTATCAATAATTGATGATGATACAGTTTTGAACCGGAGCGATAATCTCATTCAAAGTTTTTTTGTTTTTTTTCGTTCGACTATTCGAATTCTACATGTACATAGTATACTAGCTTCGCGTAATTATGATATACAATCATACGATGAGTGAATAGATTTAACAATCGAGTGAGAAATTTGTGTAGTATTGCTGTTCTGATTCAAAACGACATCATCATTAATCATTGATAATAGAGTAGGGTGATCATTTATGAAGGTTATCGGCTTTCAAAAAACAAAAGACATACCTTTAGTCTAAAATCGAAAAGTATTAAATAGAATATTTTTCTTCGTTGTATTACTGTTTGTGCTCTTTCAATATCCTCAATTTGGGTAATTGTGCCACAAAATAAAAAATAAGACGTAAATAAAATATAATACGTATATATATATATATAAATATAGGCGGGTCGGTTACCTTTACAATGACAGGTAATACAAGAGAAAGAGAAAAAGGGTCTTATTTTTGTTCGTATATAAGATTTTGATATAAATATATGACTACAGTTTTGAATATTTTTTTTTTGTATCTTTGATTAGGAGATATTACAAAAAAAAGGTATAGCTTAATTCAATGAACTAATCTTGTTAAGAACTTTGTTCATGCAAATTTTTTAATCGAAACTCGAACGTAGACCATAGCTTTTTGTTGAAAAAAAAAATTGAGTAAAATTTCGATATCTCAAGAATGAAGGCTCGGAAAATCAAATCATTCAAGAATTTTCTATTATTCATTAAATCAACATCGTCTTGGTTGAAAAAGCAATTTAACACCTAGAGAGATTCTATCGTCAGACATCAGTCTATATTATAGTATAATAGTCATTTTTCATATTAATCTTATAGGACATATTTAATTAATACTTGGGTTTTTTTTTGTATTGAAGATTATTAATGCGTATTGAACGTAAAGTATATTTAATCAGAAATTTCTGTATCCGAATTTGAACTTTACTTTTAATCTTAGTCTGAATCTAATAGTCGTTCTAAAGATACAAGATATCTTTTGACGATTATTTGTATTCTGTTACTAATCTTATAATAATCAAGTTATTATTGGCTTCCAATTTTAGAGCATGACTTCTTCGGTCGACCAATCCAACAGACTCTAATTGAATATAATAGCTCGAAAATCTGATATAGTATTCGATCTATTCAATTCAACTGTTCGTTTGTATTTCTTTTTTTTACTTTGATTAATTTTTCTAAAATTCATATAAAATCATGAACGTAAAAAAAAAACCGATAAACGTCAATATTCTTCCCACACATTTAATAGAATAGATATTAAACTTAATCATAAAATACAATATATTTCATTTACATAATAATTTTGATATGAATGGATGCATGTAAAATGTTCGAAATAGTTTGTATATTGCAATTGAAAAGATTCATGCATACGTTCTTTTTTTTTTTTTTTATTTCTTTGACTTGCGTATGTTATTATTTTATTTGATAATGATGATAAAAAAATCAAAAGTTCATCAAGATGATTAAAGGTTATATTTACATGTAGTATAAAAAGTGAAGGTCATGAAATCGACTACATAGCAATTATAAACAGAGAATTGTGTTGATGATTTTTTGCAAAAAAAAAAAAAAAAAGGCGAAATTGCAAGTGAGATATTTAATTTCCTCTTGTCTAAATCATACTGTTGTTATGATAAATAAAATTCATCTTAAAATACGACATGTGTCTAATTCGATTTCCTTTTTTTGTTTTTTTTTTGTAAAGGAAGACACTTCACTCTTTCCTTTTTTTTCTTCTTTGTTTTTTTTTATGTGTGTCTCATTTTAGATGTGACAGCTTGAAAAGAATCAATAACAGAATGAGAAACTAGACAAACGATCACAGGATTCTTTCAACAAATCAATATTCTTCAAGTTCGTTTGTACCGCTTCATTTTTTTTCTTCTTAGGTGTTCTTGACAATTAATGTAAATAAAAAAAAACCATGAACAAGTGACAGAGAAAAAAAATTGTTGAAGAAAGAACAACGCAATTAGAATGTTTTTAGAAAGGAGAGCAAAAGTGTTTCTTTGGTGTTTTTTAAATTCTGATCAAATCGAACACACAATTCATTTTCTCATCATCTATACATACATAGAAAGTCGAACATTATATAAGTAAGAATCATTCGTTTTTTAGATATTATAAATTTTCTTTTAGTTTCAAACTATTCTATAACTCTCACATGCATTTACATCAGATAGAGTAACTTTGTATGATAATCAATTTCATCTATCTTAATAATTAAGTATGACTTATAGTTGGAAAGAAAAAAATAATGATGAAATACACAAATAGATATTTATGTTTGATCAAAAATTAAGATAACCGTCGATATTACCTATAACAAATGCTTAAAATAACATCCAATTGAATGACGATATTCCATCGCCTATTTTCTCGCATACTCGTGTTGTGTCACTAACAACATTAACAATGAGATAGAATATCACATATTTTTTTTTTGCTTTGTCTTTTGATTTCTTTCATGTAAAACACCTAACTAACGTATGCACTCCTAATATGTGTAATCTACTATTTTTAATTACTTAGTCATATTTACTTAGTCATATATGTATAATGAAAAGAGGAAAAAAAAATCAGTCAAGCAGAACATAAAATTTATAGTATGCATATGTTATAAAAGATTCATAAGCAAATATTTAAGTAGAACTAAATTCATCAATATATATGCTTTACTTTTGTTTTTTCTTCTTCTTTTTTTTTTGCAAAAGGTAAGAAATATGAGAATAGAGTATTAGATATATTAAACATATTATTGGTAAACTTTTTCTTTTAAGAAAAGTAAGAAAAATGATTTAGATTTTCTTATAAATATTTTTATGCTAAAATAATAATTAGAAAAATATTAGTAGCACTCATATATATATATATATATAAATGTTTGCCTAATGAATAAATAGTAAATACAAAATTATCTGTTAATAGCAAATGTTGAAATGTGTAAAAAAAATTTTTTTTTTTTGTTGTGATGAGGAAAATGAAAGTCATTTAGAGAATTCTCTCTGTATACACGCGATTTGTTCAAAATCTATTAATATCTTTTCTTTTTCATAGACATACGAAGAACACATAAAAAGAAAGTGTTTCTAGGATATATATATATATCTAAGAAAAATTATTTATTGTTAACACATTTTTCTCTTGATTTTCTTTTCTTCTTTTTCTATAAAATAAAGAACTAGATTTAATCTTTTATTTATCTTTCAGAAATATTTTACAGGAAGTGTTTTTTTTTTTTATAGAAAATCTTATTTAATTTCATTATGTCGATTAATGCGACACCAACATCAAGTCATTGTAAAAAAACATTAAAATCATCATTATCTCAACCAGATAATTATCAATATTCAAGACATTCAGTAAAAGATTGTCATAATCATTCATTTTCAAAAAGTCGAACAATGTCAATTTCAGAAGAAACATCTACTGATTTACTTACAGATTTATCATCAGTACCATATAATGCATATAAACAAGTAAATAATAAAAATAATAGAAGATTTAGTGAATTAAAACCACCTTTATTACAACAAACTCACGGAACGAATACTGAACGACGTAATTCAACTCCTCAAATTAATTTAAGTTTTTTATTACCATATCCTTTTCGTTCGAAAAAACATCAACATAAAAATACAATAAAGTAAGTTAACGTTAATATGGGTATAAAAAGCAGATGATGATGATGATGATGATAAATAGTGATAAGGATGTCGTTGTTAAAATAACGTCATTTTCATCAGAAAACTAACAACTTTTTTTCTCGTTTTTTTTTCTCTTATCAGTAGTCGAGAGTCAGATGCAGTTAATTGTTGTGCATTGTAACTAACGTATGTGTAAAGTGTAGGTGTATATGTGTGTTTGTGTGTATATTCCGGCTCTTACTCATTATTTTTTTTGTTACTATGAAAAATTTTCACTTCTAGAGACGACACAAATACAAGTGTTAATACTTTTACCAACACTTATTCACTACCGTACAACGATATGATGACAATGAAATCTGAACAACCTTTTACAACAGTGAGTTAAATGTTTTGTCATGCTTGATAGGCAATTTTTTTTGTCTTCTCATTTATTACCCAATCTCATATCATGTGTAGATATATATATATAAGAAAGATGAATATACGATAAAAACATAATTTATTTATAAGTAGTCTTTTAAAAAAAAATATGTTATTTACAATAGTTAAAATTGCTGTATCATTTCATCGTAAAAAAATTAAAAATCATTTTGATGATGTATCTTTTGATTCAAATCATCAATTAACAGTAAGAACAATAAACGTTTTTTTTTTGTTCTTCTATATTCTTTTACAATAAATCAATAACTATTTGACTTAAAATAAAAAAAAAAGCTCTTTTAACAAAATTATTGTTTTATAAAAACGATACAATCTTTAACTTACACGTTCTCTTTTTTTTTTGTGTTTTTCTTTCTTATCCTTTCTCAATGCGCTTTGTTGATATGAAATAGAAAATAATAAAAAAAAAAAAGAAGATTACTTTGTCTATCATGTCATTTGATCTATACGATTGCTTTCATTGAAAATGTCAATAATACAAAAAATATTCAACCTCCAAGAAGAACAAGTATTGAAAGAGGTGTAATAATAAATTTTTTTTTTTCTTTTTTTATTAAATAGAAATCATTGAATATACCTACGAATAATTTACGAACAAATTTATCAATAAGTAATGATCGTTTATCATCATCTTTCTATGAAGATTCAACATCATCTATGTCATCTATATCATCACAATTTACATTGGGTGTAAATCAATATGAACCACGATCAGCTGAAAAACTTACAATAGAATTACAAACACCCTTATGTATTGCAGAAGTTTATCGTGAACAATTTTTTGAATATGTAAGTTAATTTACGATATTACAAAAAAAAAAAAAAGAGAAAACGCAACACAATTTTATATGAAATTTTTCTAATTAGTTTCATACAAATTATTATGGTGGATTTGAACAAGAAGGTCCATTTGTTGCATCACTTCGATGTTTTAATAACAAATCAATTCTATCAGATAATACATTATATTCAATGGATACGAATACATATTGTCAAGCTCGAGCTATTATTCGGTATGTTTATATGACATTGAAATAACGAGATAAATATCATTGTAATGAATAATTTCGTTAAGAGAACAATATGACATAATGAAGAAAAAAAACAAATGATTAACTTTAATAATTAAACATATATATAAAATTAATGATCTACTTGAGTTTTGTAGTAGATATAATAAGTGTATAATTAATAATATAAAAATAGATATTCTAAAAATGTATAAGAATTTTTTTTTATTTTTATAAATATATAAAAAAAAAAGTATTAATTAGAAATGTATGAGAACAAAATGATTGAAATCAAATATAATAATAATATACTCTATTATTTCAAGGTAAATTATTTTATAATAAGCAAAAAGAAAAAAATTATGACATTCATTGATTGAATTAATAAGAATTTAATAGTTTTTAAATTATTAATTTATTGTAGGTGGAAATCCAACTTGAAGTCAATAATTTGATTGATAATAATTAATTATTTTTTTTTTTCGCTGACAGAAAATATATAATAAGATTAAATTTATATCGTGCTGAGCTTTTTTTTTTTTTGTCTAATGTCATTTTTAATCAGAATTAGACAATGAAAATATATTTTGAGAATTTGTCTGACTTTGTCATCAAATTTGTAAAATAATAAGAATAATGTTAAGATAAAACAAAAAAAAAATAATAACCATATGTCAAGTCAAGATTTTATTTATCCAACTCTTGACCTTGACAAAATAATTTACTAATCATTTTCTATGCAATCTGACACATTATTAAATGCTTATTATGAAAGTTCTTTCAGTTTATTTTCATTGCATATGGCGAATAAAAAAAAAATCGATGTCCTATGAATACAGATAGTCTTATATATTTACTTATACGAGAGATGATCTCATCAATTACAATTCTAACCTTTTTTTTGTTTTTGAACTGTAATCGAAATTATAAAACCAGAATTTTAAAACATTATGAATTTTTATTTTTTGATTATATCTTTTCAAATCTTAATTAATTTTGGTTTTCCTAGTATTCCAAGTCGTAATTATGATGTATCTGTAATGGTTGATGGAACAAATGAAGATAATATTCTTCAAATATTATTTAATAAAGCACATTTATCAGCAATACATACATGTAAAGCTGTTGGTGATCCAAAAGTGAGTAGGTGAGATGAAATAGATTTATATAATATTACTAAATTATTTTTTTTTTTTTTTTATTTTATAATAATTATAATAGGCAAATGAAAAAATTTATTCATTTGATAAATTAAATGATGAAAGACAAAATTGTAAAATTGGTGTTATTTATCAAGGTGTAGATCAAACAAATGAATATGATATATTCAGTAATGATGATGTATCAGATGATATGTCAAATTTTTTAAATTTATTAGCTGATCGTGTACGTTTAAAAGGTTTTAATAAATATCGTGGTGATCTTGATATAAAAGATGATTTGCATGGAGACTCTTCATATTATACAAAATATAAAAATCATGAAATAATGTTTAATATAGCACCAATGATACCATCAACAAAAGCAAATGGACAATGTATTGAACGAAAAAGTCTCGTTGGAAATGCATTTGTTTGTATTGTTTTTCAAGAACAAGATGCAGAATTTACACCAGATTTTATTTCGGGAAAAGTTACACAAATCTATATTACAGTACAACCTTGTATAATTGATGAAAATCTTTATTATAAAGTAAAAAAAAAAAAAAGATGATATTCTTTTTTTTTTAATATAATTTATTTATAGATTGGTGTTTGGCATCGTAATGATTTTACATCAATAATTGATCCACCCGGTGGAATATATCAATGTGATCAATCATTTCGTGATTATTTTCTTACATTATTACTTAATTCAATAAATGCTGCTATTGAATCACCAAGTTTACGCTTTCGTGTAGCTGAACAAAGACAACGAATAAAACATGAAGAACTTAAAAAACTTTTACAAAATTTATCTATTGGACAAACTTTAGATACAATAACAGAAATTGAAAATAATAATTCTCATGGAACTCAACACTTTAATTCACGAAGTGATAGTTTTATTAATACAACAAATGATAATACAAATTCAAATTCAAATTCAAATTCTGGTCGTACATCACCTGTATCATCTACAAAAAAACGAGGTTTGTCAAAAATATTTGGTGTACTTACTGGTCGATCAGGTTCTATATCATCACCATCACCAGCATCTATACCTTCAAATCCAATAAATTCTAACACATCACTTATTAATTCAACTTCAAATGAAATAAATACAACACAAAATCGAACACTTCCAACAGCAAGTAAAGAATCTGAAAAACGTCGTTCATCTATGGTATGTCGTATCATTTTGATTAAACTTAATCATTTACAAATTATTTTTTTTGTTCTTCTAGAAATATCGTCCAGCACCACCGCCACCACCGCTAATTCAATCTCAGTTAATTAATCCACCACCACAAGTTATTATATCCACACCACCACAAGTTATTATATCCACACAACCACCAGGTCCACCTGTGCTATCACCATATTCTATTGATTCAAGTAATGGAAAGTAAGGAAAAAAAAAGTTTGTTTAATTATAAGTATTATCCATTGTAAAAAAAAAAAGAATGTCGGTGGTTGTTTTCTTCAATAATTTTTCAAAGAAACGATGAAGACACTGCGGAAACCATCGAAATCTAATTGACTAATCAGATGAGTTCTTAGCGAAGAAAAAGTCTTCTCATTAGATCAACTCCCATTCAAGGATCTCTCTGCGATTACAGAAAATTGATCTTACAAGCAAAAATGAGATCGGTTTAGGCTTTTTTAAGATTTAAAACGAGAATACAGTGAATCGAATCGATCCTATCTCTGCTTGGAAGGCATCAAAAGAGCTTCGAATAAGGGTAATATTAGCTTCCACTTACAGAACTTCGAGTTTTATGCTTTAGAATAGAAAAATGTTTAAAATTTGAAAAATACTGAAACAATAGTCTTAGATCATTTTGAAACTGAATATAAGCATTGTCATTTGACTCCGCGATGTCTGAAGCTCTTTAGGTATCCTCTAAGGTCAAATCAGGAGAACCTAAAAAAAAACGAATGTTCAAAAGAATGATCACCAGTATTCGGTTTTTTTTTTATTGTTTTGAAATACATAATCATTTTTTAACCAAATTTGTACAATTATTTAGTTTATCATTACAAAGTCATTTTTTAAATCCAACTACATTGGAAGAAATTATACGTAATCGATCAAATTCATCGCCATTAGAGAGTATTAATACGACGACTAAGTAAGTTTAATATTCATTTGTTATTATTAATCATTTATATGTATATATATACACATATAGTAATAGACTCTGTGAAACTTATGTAATAAGAACAGTAAAAGAAATATGGTAGATATTAAATCTGTGTGTTTGGGTGTGAATTTTCTTAACTTATATTTTAATCATTTTAATAATTAAAATAATAAGATAAATCTTTAATTTTAGAATTCCTTTAACAAGTGTATCAAAAATAAATGTAGAAAATGATAGTACAACAAATAGTTCGATAGATGAAGATTATGATGAAGAATTAATTGAAGATGATAAAATTGAACATCGTCAAACACTAACTGACCATCCACTAATATTATCATCAAATATAAATTCATAAATTTTTTTTTGTTTTGTTTTTAATCGCTTTTCTTATTTCTTATTTTGTTCAATTTTTCCGGTGACATCACTTTTCTCAATTTCGTGATGATGCTCAATATATAAAAAAAAAATACATATATCTTTCTAAAATTTAATTTCTATTCTTGAAAGTTTTCTTTTAATGTTTTATCGTTCGATTTTTTGTTTTGTTTTTCTTTATAAAGAACTAATTATTTGTTGATGTTATTCATTGAACGATGAGTTTTTCTTTTTGTCTTTTTGCTTTGTGTCTTTCGAAATGTGTGCAATGGGTATGCCCTTTTCCTTTTATTATGTATCTAGTACATACATATTATTATCAAACAAAAAAAAAAAAAAAAAAAAACCTATGCATTATTATTTACTGTTTATGAAAAAACAAAAGAAATAATTAATTTTACATTTATATTCAATTTTAATATGAAAGAAAGATAATAAAAATCTTGAATTAGTAGTTTGACAATAAAATTGTAAATGTTAATAAATAAAAGATTATATATTAATGATGAAAATATTCTTCTATGGTTTAATGAAGATTGTTATATCTGATTGATATTATTAAAAGAATGACAATGAACTTTACTAAGAATTGAAAACAAACACCTGGAAATTTATCAGTACATTTAAGTGCATTGACAAAGATAAGAAAAAAAAAGGACTAAATAACATGTCTAGGTTCGGATTATCTTTTTCGGTTGTGATAAAAATATTGATAGTATTTTTATTTAATTATAAGTAGTAACAAAAAGAAGCAAGGACATCATTTAAGGGGGCTTCCCTCTCAGAAAAGTCAATTTTAGTCAAATTTATCGATTTTGTGATTTATAACTCATTAGATAGAGCAAAGTGTCTACTCTCGAATACATTATAGTTGATTGATTTTATGATGAGATTTAAGGATATTACATAGGTTTTTCTGAACCCCCCTATTGAGAAAAATAAGGTTTTTAAAAACTTATTCTCCGTTTTTCTCAAAATCAATTTTTTCGAGCATACCGTTTACACGGGCAAACCTTACTCAATAACGACTCAATATAAAAGTGGTAATGTTTTTTTGTTATAGAGCAGACACTTGGTACTAGGTCGTAATAGAGCCAGATTTTTGAATTTCTCCTTTGTTTAAATAAAAAACTTAGATCTTTGATTTTAATTAGCAGTTTTTTGGCCACGAATTTGAGAATTTTTCGAAAATGTTTTTTTAAAAACCAAACAAAGGGAAATTAAAAAATCGGGCTCTATTACGACCTAGCCCTAGGGGCACTCTACAATTCAAAAACCACGCCGACATGCTTAGCTAGTATCCTCATGTTGAAAACCTTGCCCGCGTAAAGGGTATTTTTGACCAATGAATTGACTATAACTCGTGAATGGCTTGCAGATTTCGGGAGACATTTTAACCATAATCTATTCTAGCAAAGACTAACATTCTTTGAAATTTTGGTTGAAATCGGATGAAAAATAACAAAGTTGGTTTCTGAGGGGGGGACCTTAATGAAAATCTATTATCACGAAATATTAACAGTACTGTTATTAACATAATGATACAATAGAAAAATGATGGAATATTTATCAATTCATTCTGTTTTTTCTTTTTGGACGGTTGAAATGTATCGAGAGGAAGTAATTTAAATAAGTTGTTGAATAATGTTCACATTTTCTTAATTTAACTTAATCATTATTTGAAAGATTTTCAATATGAAGACAAAGTTTACTTGGCTCGTGTATAATTGATTTATTCTTTAAATAAATAATAATTAAAAAAAAAAACAATTGAATAGAAACATTTTTTTTCTCGTTCATGATGTATCCATCTTTGATGTCGATTTGCATAATCACAATGCGATAGAAGGACACTATTCATGGTTAAATTGGTCAATCAATCATTAAAAAAAAGTTTCAATTTTTCGATTCATGCGAGCAAAACGGGACATACATCCCTTTCATTCTCTACAATGGCTACTTTTCTGATTCAATTCTTTTAACAAAGACTTCATGGTAAAATTTTCAGCGAAATTCGATTTCAAAAAATCAGTTGTCTAGAAATCTTGTCAAATGCAGAAGTGAAAACTGTTGCCTTATCATCATCTAGAGACTGGGAACAACAGTTTATATTATTTGAAATCGATTTTGAACTTCATATAATCTTTGCGATAAATAATTACAGAAGATGTTAACAAATGTACAAGATGCTGCATTTTTATTCGAAAATTTTCGATTATAACCTAAGCATTAAGACAAAATTCTATTTCTTCACTTGATTACAAGATGGTTGAAATCTTTAAAAAATAACAGTAATTATTGAGGTCTTGCGGAAAACTAATGCCAACCTACTAGTAGATCAATTTGAAATGCTTCTGATCGTTGATGTAATGTCATATTTGATGTATATATATAAGCAAATCAGAAAGAGTTGCATAGCAGATAAATACTTGTTGTTGCAGTCTAAGAAAAATATGACAACAATATTAAAGAAGAGAACATAATCCTAGTATTCATCACGCTTTAGTTTGACAAAAATAAAGAAATTGGAATGAATCACTTAATCAGTGGAAATGAAAGTTATTGAGAAAAAATGATCAATACACAATATAAAGTTACGATAAGCTACACCCCAATGAACAAACATAAGGAAGTTGTAATCTTCATTCATTTTGCATATCATTCTCTTTTTAACTATATCAAGACACAATTAATACTCTTTGCCAATTTCAATCATCAACGATTCTATGCAAAGGATAACTTGAATCAGTGAAATACATATGTAAGATATCAACATCCTTGAAAAATTAAGTTTAGTATATTAGTATCGTATGTTCCATCTCATGAAAGTACATAGATTCATGGTTCCAACTTTTATTAACTAAAGCACTAACAAATCATCTGACATTTCCACGTGCATGCTCAGTATGAAATAAAGGGTGTTTTTTAAAATATCAGACGAATCAATACTTACATCTTTGAGTAAGAGCATATGCTATTTTTTTTAATAATCAATCAGTATGTCAAACATATTCAAATCTCCAATAAGAAACAATAATCTATCTTCGAATTCTGGAATTGTAATCAGTATTGAATGCATTATTACTGATATAAATATAAATTGAAATACATAAATTTTAATTTATTTTATCAAACATGTCAATTAAATCGAAATAATTTACTAACGTACGATGCAAAAGTAATGGTACAAAATATTGATCCATATTTTTCATCGATAGAAGGGAACTGAAACAAACTTTTTTTTTTATCAAAAGATAGAGCTTCTTCTGCTCTTCCAGTTTGTATATAATTTATTGTTTCTACCATGTCTATAAATGAAACAACATGACAAAAATTTCACTTCAACTACATCTCACTTATCCACACCTACATCCTTCTTTCATATTCGGAACCAGCAAAGTGTTTTGGGTCGAATGCTGCAAAAAATTATTTATTTTCGAAAATGTGTAAGTAATTAGTAGCACACAAAGAGTGGTACTAAATATCGCTGCTAGGATTTATATGGTTGTCAACATATTGATACAACAATGTTGGATGTGGATATGAATATGTCTTCTTTTTCATCCGTACCCACACCCACATCCTCAAGTCTTGTGATCTTATGTTTAATTTTGTCTAAATCTCAATGTTGCCTGTCACATATCTGTAGATAAAACAAACAAATAACGTTCTATTAATATGCATTGGATGGCAACAGTCTTCTATCCTCTTTTCTTTTGTTGAAATTAATTGATTTAGAATGAAAGAAAGAAATTCCAAAAACAATAGTTCGTCAGATGAAATAGACAGAAAGTATGTTATTGTTTGCATCAATATATATATGTATGGATAACTCAATACGAATGTACAATTGAAACGAACATAAAAACATGAGTGTCAGTTCATTCGAAATTTTACCTGATGATATTCTTTATGGAATTTTTGATTATTTATCTCCAGTTGATGTTCTTCGATCATTTTTTTCATTGACTAAACGTTTATCAAATATGATAATAAATGAATATTTATGGCACATTCATATAGGTGATTCAACAATGTCATTATTGATGTTCAATGATCATTGTCAAAATGTCTTGAAATTAATAGGAAGTCGCGTTGTTTCATTACGTCTAACATTGACTAACACTATTGGTGGATGGTCACTCATTTCATCTTCTCTTCAGTATCATCAGACAATATTACTTCAACGTCTACATTTAATCGACATTAAACCACATGAATTTGATAAATTACTGCGCAATCATTTAATAAAACAATTACATACTTTATTGGTTGATGTAACATTATCTAATCCGTTCAATTCCCTTCAAATTGAAGGAGTTTATCTAGTTAAGGTAAGAAAACAACTATTGCTTCTATTCACTATGAAATTCGATTTTTTTATTTATTTAATAAAAGGTGTGTTCGCAACTGCCTCTTCTAAGAATTTGTCGACTTTCATTTAATCATGATAATGGGAATGTCAATCAAATAAAAAACTATTCATTAGGATATCAAATGACATTACCAAATCTATTGAATGCAAATCATCTTCGTACATTGACTATTGGTATACACACGTCATACTTTCTCCAACGTTTACTATTATGTATACCATTTATTGAGAATCTTTCTGTTGGCATACAAGATCAATATATTAATGAGAATGATGCAAATGAGATAATCTCGTAAATAGCATATTGTCATTTATAAAAAGTATTAGTTATATGAATCTTTTTAGTATGCCTACTACTATTGATGCTCATCTTCTTCGATATCTATCTCGTCTATTTATACATTGTGTGAATAGAATAAGTTTTCATCGAACTATTGGGCTTCTATCATCTGTGTTTGGTCAACTTTGTCATTTGTCATTAAAATTAGAAGCATTTACATTAATTTCTGGTCCATTAATTATATCAGGTGACATTATTCAACAAGTATGTATCGATCGTCTCAAACCAATGGCAACTTATAATCTTAATCTATTATTATATGTTCAGAACGATTTGAAAGAAAAAATAATTTTTAATTCATTTTTTAAAGTTCCATTTACTCATCAACAACGACCGAGAGTAGTTATTCAAGAATGTGATAAGTTTGATCTAAGTGATATGTATCATCGTTTTATGGTATATACGTTACCATATAATGACACAATCCTTTCATCATTTATGTTTTCTAGAGATCTTGAAAAGTATGTAGAAGAAAATATTTATTTTTATGAAAAATTAATAACAATCTTTATTCTTTTTCCTATTTAGGTCTTGTCAAATGTCGATTAATGCAATAGATTTATTTTCACGTGCTAATGAGTTAGTTCTGAGTGGTTATAAGAAGACCAATCGTCTTTCAGATCTTGGCAATTGTAGAAGTTTTATATCATCATTAGTTCCGTGGTCATTATTAACAAAAATTTCAGTCGATGGTGGTGAAGTTATTACTTCAGTTAGATTAGAGTCAATATTATGTTTGGCTTATAATGTACATACACTACAAATACATGATGATAGAGGAATATTACCTCGTGCAATATTACTTAATACTGATAATCTTGGAACTCGTGTCTATTACCAAGTAAGAATTTCTATCTTAAAAGAAAAATCTTAATGAAATTATTTTTTTATTTTGTGTGTAAATTCTATTTTAATTGATATTTTATTATTGAACTAAAATAATTTTTCATTTTTCTGAGATAAATCAAATTTTCTATTAATTAGATAAAATCACTTGACATCTACGATGTAACATTAACATTACAAAATGCTCAACGTTTTTGCACATTATTGGCGAATCGATTACCTAACTTGAAGAAACTTTCGTTTAATATTTGTTATTCATATCATGAATGGAAATTAAATCTATCTCGTGCTACTGACGGGAAAAACAAATATACAAAACGTATTGCTAATCTTATTTATTTTCTTGCTGATCATTTGCAACAACTTGTTTCTCTTCATATCAACTTTTTAAATTTGACTTTCTCTGAGACACCTTGTTTTCCACATTTAATCCGACGACAACTACATCAATATCCACCTAATCGACTTTATCGATTACAATGTTCTTTTAATTTAATTCAAATCTGGTTCTAATGATACATTAATTATGTTAGAAGATCTTATTATTGTACATTCTTCATACATATGTATATATATATATATATATGAATAAAATAAAAGCATGTTGAATTGAACATTCTTTTATTAAAATGTTGAAAAAACTGCAATGTCTGGTTTTTTTGCAAGTGATAAATTGAAAATTTGAAATTAAACTAATTTTTCTTGATTGAATTTTAAGTAAAGTCAAAATTCTACTTTAAAGTTCATGTTTAAAGATAATTAGATCCAAAATCAATTTTTCTTTTCCAGTCATATCACTTGTTCCTCTGGTAGGCTCTCTCTTATATTAGAAGATATAATTATGAGGTATTTAGAAGTGAACACGAGTCTACGGTGTCGATAATTTAGATATTAAGAAATCTTAAAATAGGAAGTCTAATATAAAAACCGTCCGTTTTTATTCAGATTATCTCTCAGTTGACATTTCAGGTGTCAAATAATTATTTCAAATAAGAATAAATCAAAAGAAGTATATCATCGAAAACATTTTGCACTTTTCATAAAAAAGCAGCAGAAAATATCGACCTTTATATTTCTTCAATAAACACGTTTCGAAAAGAAAATGAAACAAGAAAGAGAGGGAAACACTCGTGCATTAATTTTACAATTTTTGTATGAGCATGTCAAAATACTATAGTAGACGATGATAATTTGATTCATTTTGTACTCATTAAAAAGCCCTTGCAAGATAGCAGTTACTCACATGTTTATGAACTTTTTGAAACTGTCTTGTGGATGCAGAGTTAACTATGATTAACTGCCATCTAGAAGATGTTTTTGACAAATTCATGAAAAAACTCCAAATTTATTGTGAGTGTTTTCCTATTTTTCTTGTTTTATTTCATTGAGGAATGCAAATGAAAAAAAAAATTATATATCATTCGAAAGAAGAGAAAATTTCCTATTCGAAATGTGTTTATTGAAGAAATATAAAGGTCGACATTTTCTGCTGCTTTTTTATAAAAAAAAGGTGCAAAATGTTTTCGATGGTATACCTCTTTTTTCTCATGTTGTTTCATTCATAGACATGGTAGAAACAATAAATTATATACAATCTGGAAGAGCAGAAGAAGCTCTATCATTTGGTAAAAAAAAGTTTGTTTTCGTTCCCTTCTATCGATGAAAAATATGGATCAATATTTTGTGCCATTACTTTTGCATCGTACGTTATTTCAACTTAATTAAATCGACTCAAAAATTTGAAAAATTAATCGAGTTAAAATGATTGATAATTATAACGGAAGTTATAACTATTTTAACTTTTTGTTGTCTTTCTCAGCTATCAACTTCTGACAAAAAAAATCAATTTTGACTTCGATACTGACAATGATAAGCTCAATTCAATGTGCATTCGTCATTCCAGTGATGTAAGAGCATTCATCGAATTCTTGCTTCATTATTCACAGTGTACTTCTACTACTAATGCCTACGCACATTTATGCATGCATAGAGAGTTGATCATGATTAGAATCATATACATACTACGAATATTAATTGTGCATAACAAATTATGCATGCATAAGGTATTAGTGGGAACATAGTTTAAGTAAAGTACATAGAATTTGTGTCTAATTAAAAATGAATCATGTTTATTTTGGCGATTGCTTAAAAACAACAAGCACATCTTGGATTATCGTTAACTATAGTCTTGTGAATGAATTACTCATCAACAAAGTCTCACAACATTGTAGGAGGTGTAACGCTTCCTGTTTTTGAAATTCGCCTACGTAACGCTCCATTTGTGACACTCGATTATGCTACGCTCCCCCCCCCCCCCCCCTCTACTTTGAATGCTGAATTACACCCTTGTATGTTAAATCGACCGATAAAATACATCACTCAATTTGTGTTTTCTGGTATTAAATGAAAAAAAAATCGCTAATGAATCATGGTTTTTCTGTCGCCCACTCGTTTTTCTTTTGTGTTAAGAAGTAACATAATCAGCTATTTTCTTCTATCACTTTTACGCGTTCTTCTATATGTCGTGATTTTTTCCTTTTCTATAACATAATATTATTATATCCTAGATATTCATCATCGACGTACATATAGTAGGAAAGTTATTATAATAAAATAGTTGAAGTGTATTCAATACAACTATTTTTGATTAATACTCAACAGAAGGAAAATCTTTCCAATTGGAATAACTTCACAGTTGTTAGTCGACGAGCCGATAAATAATAATTTTTTGGTGGCTTTCTTCTATTTCATTATCGTCTATTACAAGGTAAGTCACTTTATTAAGCACTATATATCGTTCGCTACTCAATAGACTTCTTTATTTTCTGAGTGAACTTTTTCAAGATAACGATAGAACGTCATCATCAAGAACAATTCTTCTCGTTATTTCGCGACTGACAAACATGTCGTGCTAATAAGCAAGAAGCATGTGAATCTTATGGAAGACAGTAGTCACGTATCAAAGGAAACAAACAGAGATTCGATTAGACAGGAACTCAGACAAACAATATAGAACATACGAAGGCAACTGTAGTGTTTACGAGTTTGTCACACAAGTGTAGGTCATAAAAATGATGATAATGTCAAATAGTATGATAAGAAAATTTGTTGTTTTAAAAGTGTTATTTGTAAAACTAACAAAAAAAAACAATAAGACACCGTTCCAACATAGAACCAGACATCGTTTACATCGATTGAACGAAGATGCTACTATTCATTTCAAAATAGAAGGCGAGTGATTGCGAGTTGAATAACTCTGGAACAGAAACAGCTATGGAGCTGCGATTTTCACCATTAAAAAGCGAACACTTGATCACGTAAATCTATTGCAAGGGTGTGGGTGTGGGTGTGGGTGTGGGTGTGGGTGTGGGTGAGGGTGTGGGTGGGTGTGGGGTGGGTGTGGGTGTGTGGGTGTGGATGTGGGTGTGGGTGTGGATGTGGGTGTGGGTGTGGGTGGGGAAAGCAGCATCACACACTACACCCACACCCACACCCACCCCGTTTTTTATTATCATTTGATCATTGTTTTGTTTTAAGAGTAGATTT
>CAJNOL010000548.1:0-69868 GCA_905250125.1 Rotaria sordida | reverse complement strand
TTATAACTAAACATTAATATGATCATATTCGAACACACTGCAAGTGTATGCATTAAGATACATCTTAATACCACGGGGTACAGTTCTCGCATATGTGCTGCGTTTATACTGTTCTGTCAATTGGCGAAAATCCACTCAACTTTTGCCAATACTAGCAAAAGTCTACAAGATTCTCACCAAATAATTGGTGAAAGTTGAGTAGACTTCGCCAATTCGTCCCGTGGACATTCGTCAATACGCCCTCCGGACTTTCGTCAATAACTGGCGAAAGTCTTATTAACAAAGAGCTGAAATCCCTTTATCGTACGTCTGGGTCTTAATTAAGATAAACGGTATATTTACCATCGGCGTCATAAATGTAAATATTTATTATATGGTAAATAAATGATAGTGAATTGGAAGCAGAACAACTATAGAACGCTAATAATTCAAATCTGACCGGATCCTGTCAGATCTCTTAATTTTCGTCAGAGGTTCCGATAAGACTTTGTCGAATCCACACATCGAAACTTGTCGGATCCGATAGGATCATTTCCCGGTCCTATATTCGTCAGATTTTGGATCACTGAATTCTGGACTCAACTCGATAGAATTCGACCATTTCCGACATAATCCGACATTGATTCTGAACGGATCCAACAAGATACAATGATTGGATTTCTCCGCCTGGGTTCTTATGATTCTCTGTATAACTTGAAAATTGTCGCTGAGGTCCTGATAAATTGCTTGATGATCGCGGCTCCTGTATTTTCACCGTCACCCGCGTTTATGAGAGTATGATTTCTTCTTTGTGACTCTTAGCGAC
This sequence comes from Rotaria sordida, assembly GCA_905250125.1. Classification (NCBI taxonomy): domain Eukaryota; kingdom Metazoa; phylum Rotifera; class Eurotatoria; order Philodinida; family Philodinidae; genus Rotaria; species Rotaria sordida. The sequence continues at coordinate 69,063 of CAJNOL010000548.1, read as the reverse complement.
TTTCATCCTACTTGAATCTGTCAGCTTTCATCTTGACAGATTTCTCTGTTCTGCGAACCTTTTTGGGATTGTTTTCTATGAATTGCTCGGTGGTCCTGAGGTTTTCAGTACTGCTCTGACAAATTGGTGGAAGGAACGAACCCTTGCACACTAACTTCGAAGCACGACTATGTAGCCCAAAGCTTCTCAGTCTGAGTTTCGCTCATAATCGGTCGGAACGGAGCTGTTTCGTCAACAGTTTAACGAATTGTTCCGTAGTTCAAAGTGATTGGTCCTTGATGTTTCACATAACTGTCAGTGATAAAAGTTGTCCTTCTAACTCCGTTAAATCAGTAAGTGAATCGACGCTTTCTGTTCTCACTGTTACAGATTTCGCCATGATTAGAAACTTTTCATCATTATTGTCACATATCGATCTCTGACAGATCAATTCTGACCTTTATCTGTGTAGATTGGTTTGCAACTGGAAAATTTTCCAGTACTACTCTTACCCACACCCAATTTTACCATAGTTTTCATCTTTTTTTGATACGTAATCTCATCAAAGTTACAGTTACATTATACAGATTTTCGTTTCTGATCTCTTCAGTAATTGAAATAGACAAAAAAGAGTGAAACAAAAAAAGGACCAGACTGTTCGTAGTCTCTTGACGCCAAGTGTATAACATTAAAACTAGTTTCTCTGGCATTTCGATCCTTTTTAATAATTTACTCACCACGATCAAGTAATTGAACCCGAAATATTTTGAGTATAGTTAATAGTATGATGTTGTTGTTAGAATTGTTTTGCACCTTACACCGATGACGAGTTTTTTTTTTCGAATGATTCGTATCTTACTTTTGCAGCGTGTCAAACATTTATCTTTTGCTGCTGTCTGTGTTTGCCTTCTTTTTTTCGTTTTTCTAAAATTCTTATCACATAAGCACTCTATGATAAGGACACCACACAGTAGCAAAAAAGCTAGCACCAAAAGAAAAGATCACGAGTGACGCCAAAGAGGGATGCCGGTGTGGGTGTTAGTATGGATATGGATGTGAGTGTGGATGTACATCAAAAGATTACTCACGCTCACACCCACAGCCACACTGGGTGTGAGATGTGCGTGTGACAATGGTTGTGGCTGCGGGCGTGAGTGTTTTTGTTGCATATATACATCCACACTCTCACCCACACCCTCCGGAGAAGAAGAAAGAAGAAAGAAAAAAGAAAAACATACTGTGAGTGTAATGCCCGAAACAGTATGGGTGTGGATATCATTCTTTTCCTCACACCCACCCACACCCACACCCACACCCTCGTTACAATCATCTACTTGATTGTACAAATAGCAGTAGACCGTATTATGACTGAATGTCATCCAATGAAGTCATACAAGATGCCATTCATCAAATAACATCACAAAGAGGATTGTCAAGATCGAGTTGAAATTGCATCACTTTAATACTAATGTTTAGAAAAAGTGAACAGTTAAGGCCCCCCCCCCCCTCCCTCAGAAAAGTCAATTTTTCGAAAAAAACTCGATTTTGAGATTTATACGTATCCTGATAGCCCTTGTAATGAACTACAACTTAGCATAATTTGTTTTGCCAAAACGTGTACATTGGTCTTTTTTCTGGCGAACTTTTTTTCTGAGGAGAGGTGTAGGCGTGGGTGGGTTTTGTATTCTGTCACATGAACACTCACACCCGCACCCACACACAAGTTCGTTCATGCATGTCATATATGATCTTTTTTTTTGATGATAAGTTGGTTGAAGATATATGGGCGATCCAGTTTGATGTGATTATTAATTTTTAAGGTGCTGTAGAAAAATGTGTTTGGTTACTAAGAAAGGTTTTGGTGGTATTTTATGGACTACGACTGGTAAAATATGCTTGAGCGCTGATTGGACGGTTAGGGGGTCGATTCTGATTGGTATTCGTGCTAGCTTCACATCGATATGCCTTCTTATGTTTTTTTTTGGGGGGGGAGAGGATAGTCGATGTTAGAACAGGTACCTTTCTTTGAGTGACAGTTGGTAGAACAAGATGCGTTAGCTCTTTTCACACTGCCACCGTTACTAACAAATTTACGAATATTTTGTATTCATCTTTTACCGTTTAATATTCATTAAAAAATAATTCTAATTTTGTCTAGTCGAAATCAGAATTCTAATCTCGTCCATAATTAGTTTAGTCGAGCTTAGAATTCCATTTTAGTCTAGACGAAGTTAGAATTCCAATTTGGGCTGGACGAATTCCGAATCAGGCTGCATTCCAACTTCGGCCACAACATATATATATAGAGATTATAGTCAAAAAATGCATTATTATTGAATCTGCCATACGAAATAAAAAAACTCATAAATTAAGAATTATAAATTTTAATCATTGCTTCACTTGATACTTGATGATATAAACTTAATGATTATATATAAATATATAGAAAAATAAATTTTCATCTGATTTGTGGATTATTATGATGTGATATTTAAAAAAAACGAATACAATGTTTTTCAGGATCTTATGCATTTCTGATGTTGTCAAAACTATAATAATGAACTTCGATAAGAACTGACAACAAACACCTGGAGCTTTATCTACACATTTGTTTACATCCGTCATAGATAGAAGAAAAAAAAAATTTAATATAACATTTCCAGATTTAAATTATATTTTTAGATTGATCATAATATTATCTTTATAGGAATATAAAATATTGACATTATTAATATTTAATTATAAGTAGTAACAAAACAAATAAAACTAAAAAAAAAAAAAGAAGCAACAACAGTCAATGGAAATCTATTATCACGAAATATTAGCAACACTGTTATTAACACAATCATGAAATAGAAAAATGTTGGAATATTTATTAATTCATTCTGTTTATTTATTTCTGTTTTTGGACGGTTGGAATGTATTGATAGGAAATAATTGGAATTAAGTTGTTGAATAATGTTCAAATAGCCATTTTTGTGATAGTTTATTTGGTTCACATTTTCTTAATTTAACTTGATCATTATTTGAAAGACCTTCTACATCAAGACAAAGTTTACTTGGATAATGAACAATTGATCCACGCTTTTAATAAATAAATAAAATCTTAATTGAAAATAAATAAATTGCTTTTTTTTCCTTACTTTTTCATGTACCCATTTTTGATTGCTACCAGCATAATCACATGGAGATAGAGAAACAGTCATTGTATCCGAATCTTGTCCTAATGCAACTGCACATGTATCTTCACGACGTAACTGATCTTTTTTTGATAATGAAAAATACTGATTTGCTGATACACCATTTTGACATGAAAATATTGATAATGATATTGAACCTTTTTCATCTCTACCTAATGTATCCAAACATAAACTTGATGATGGATTTCGAACCTATAAAATTTAAATATTATGAAAAAAATAAATAAATAAATGAATTTTTATTCGATTTAATTTACTTCTCCATATGCATGAACATTTTCATCAAGAATAAATTTTTCAGGAAATACATTATCAAGATACCATTTAAATGAATGACAATTTAAACGTTTACGAATTTCTCGACGACTTTCAACATCACCAAAATCTTTACCCTAGAAAGAAAAACAAAAGAAGAAATTTTTGTTTTCTGATTAAAATTATAAAATAAAAAAATTCTTTTACTTTTAAATCATGTCTATGCATATAATAAAAACGTTTATAATCATCCATCCATACTTCAGCAAGTCGCATTGAATTTCGACCATGTACATCACCTTTACCTTAAATAGAAAAATCAAGAAAGAAATGAAATTTTCTTTTTGTTTTTATAATTATCAAATATTCAACAATATATACCTTTTTCTCCAGTCATATTATATGGATGACCTGGTCGAAATATATGACCAACACGAGAACATGGAACAAATTCAAGACTACCACCACACATCCATACACGAAATGATATTTCAAGATTTTCACCACCCCATACCTAAACATATTTATTTTTGTTCAATATTTCAATGACATATAAAAGAAAAGAAATTAGTATGTGCACAGTTCATTTTGTGAAAAGTGTAATACTAGAAATTCAGTTCTTGAGATAGATTCTTTTTGTCACTGATTCATATTAACTAATGAGGAAAGTTCGTCAATGAACTCATCGCTTTTCAATTGGAACAACGTCCTTCATGCAGATTCTAATGAAATATGGATATGAGACTAGTGGAAGAAGGCTTCCTTTCTATAATAGTCTATGCATGGCGTATTGATGTGATGTCAATAGAGAACGTCACACGACAAAGGTGACATCTTCTATTAATATTTCAATGGAATGCAACAGAACTCGATAATTCTTACATTATTAAATAGAAAAAAATCTTATAATCGCATTCTGAACTCGGTGGACTCTAGCTGTTGCCCAGCAAGGATAGAAGCGACTTAAAATATATCGTCAGTTTCTATTTCTTAGTATAATAAAGAAAATATTCGTTTGATTGATATAAAATTTGAATCTATGATATCTTAAACACACATTCATTAGTTATGAAAAATTCATAAGACATTTTCTATCATGAAATAACAAATCTATTATTATTCTTATTAAAAGAAACCATTGAAGAAGAATACAATCAATAAATCTCTTACTTCCATATCGTCATCTAAATAAAAAGAAAAGAAAACATAAAAATTCTTTTTTTTTTATCTAATTGATATTTAATATTTCTTACCATAACCACCAATTTCAAAAAAATATTCTCTATGTGCAGCTAAAAGACCACCAGCCATTGTTGGTGATCTAAAGAAAAAATAAAATTTATTCAATACAAAAAAAAAAAAAGCAAAATTCTCCAAGCAAAAGCAACTTAAACCACGCACGGATACGGATCAATTCTTGATTTTTTTGCATTACGTATACGACCTGGAATCGGTACCCAATTAAAATGTAATGACCACCAAAAACCACCTACACTACCATCACCCGTACCCTTTAAAATTCAAAAATCAAAGCAAAACAAGATCGAAATTATATTTCTCAAACATGACTTACACCATAAGCCATATTTTGATCACTAATCATATCTATACCCGGACATAAAATAGCTGAACGTTTTTCTTTAATTCGAAGCAAAAGCGGTTCTAACCTATAAAAACAACAACAAAAAAAAATATATATCCCAATCACCATTCAAAAAAAAAACAGAAGCAAATAGAAAAAAAAACATAAACTACGGGAAAGGATCAACTGATGATTTTCGTGTATTGTAAATACGAGAAAACATATTAGACCAAGAAAAATGAAGTGACCATGTAAATGTTCCAACAGTATTAGAGAAACCTCTATGATATGATAAAGCATAACTATTTATTCCATCAATTATAGGACAAAGTATAGCTGTTCGTTTTTGTTGAATACGATAAACTATTGGTTCAAGCCTATAGTTTTTATTTTTTTGTTTAAATAAATTTTTATTTTAATCTTATCTATTTACCATCCAGCATTTGCTTCACAATGTGCATCAAGAAACACAACAACATCTCCAGTAGCTAGAAAAGATAAACAAGGAATTTTCTTTTTTTTTTTTTTGTTAAAAACAAAAACTCACCATTTTTTGCACCATAATTTTTTGCTTTAATTAATCCAAGTCTTGTTGGTGCACGTAAAATACGTACTAAATCACCAAAATGTTCTTCACAATAATCATCTAAACGTTGACCCATTTCCTCTAAATAATTAAGATAAAAACAAAAAATGAAAAGAATTTATTTTTATCAAAAAATCAATTTTACCAATATCTGATTGATCATCAACTAAAATAACTTCGTTAAGTAAATGTTTTGGTGATCGATTAAGTACAGAATAAACTGTTCGAAGAACTGGTGACCAACGTTCATTTTTAAATACTATTACAACTGATGCTGTTGGTAAATCTTTTGGATATTCAGTAGATTTACATCTATATAAAATAAAAATATTTGTTGTACAAATTTTGAGATAAAATATTTATTTGATTTTTTTCTCGATCATATAAAAACAACTCACCGACTCTCTTTTTTTAAGTATGCCTAGTTCTCGAAAATGGTATAACTGATTCGCCTATAACTTCTATTATAGATAGAGCATCTAAGCATGTGTTCTATGGTTTTTATGATATCCTGAAAATTGCAGTTCAAGCATATGTTTCCCTTCTGAGATAACACATTTGCAAAAAAGAAACCGGTACTTTCATACGAGAGCTATAAAAATAGTGCAGTTTTTAGGCATACAATATTGTAAGAAGAAATCATTCGTTTGAGCTGAAACTTTTCGGATATCATAAGGATCATATGAGTTATTGTTGGAGAGAATTTCAGATTGAAATTCCTTGTTATGATATCCTGCAATAGACTGAATGTTCAGGAAGAATAATCATAAATCGAGAAGAAAGTGTAATGGTAGGAACTCGTTCAGAATTTTTATCTACACTATGAGTCGTACCCATGGACTCAAATGAAGATTATCAGTCCGATCAAGCTGAAAGTTTTACCAGAAATACATAGAAGTATTCTTCAGAATTGAAATCAATTGTTTATGTTTTTAACATTTGTTCCCGAAAGTCCGAAATGCCAATACTTCACTTTCGAATCCAAGCCTTTATGTGTTACTCTCGTAAGAACAAAAAAGTTTAAAATCATATCTAAGATTTGGTCTAAGGTGTCTCCAAAAAAAAACATTTTCATCCCGATCGAACAAAATTGGAAGAGGGTTATAAACGGACCCGATGTGGTCCTATGGAAAATTAGAGTTCTCCAGAAAAAAAACCACGAAAACTTTGATTAATTAATTTTTTTCTCGAACATATCTCTTACAGAAATTTCAGTCTGAATGGTTGGAGGATATTTTTCTACAAATTAATTTTCCATGTACTCCCTACATAAGAAAAAAAATCGTCTTTTTTAAAGTGTAACAGATTTTAAATTGTTTACAGTAAGATATAAAAGACAACTAAATATGTACTAGTTTACTGGAAAGATTACGTAGTTATTTTCACATGATCGAAAAATAAATGAATAGTTCTTAATATCATTATAGTTAAAAGAATTTTACATACAATTGATCACGAGTATCTGGTAATGATCTCCATAATGAAATTTTATCACTTGCACGTAAATTAAAAAATTCTTTTTTCATCACAACATCTAAATTTTTCGATTCTTCAGCCTAGAAAAAAAAAAACAATATAAATAAAATTTAAAAAAAAATTTCTTTTTTTTTTAATTACTGTTAATTGTACACCTTGTCCATTTTCACCTGGACAACCTTGACATGGTTCTGGTGTTGAATATGTTTCTCGATTAATACGTATTTTTCTTTTATTAGAAATTATTTTTGGTTTATCTAATGGTTTTTTAGTTTCGGATGATACTTTATAATCATTTCCATAGAAGAAAAATAATATACAAAATATAATAATAAGAAAAATTAAGAATTTATGTCGACGACGATAAAGAAACCAATAGAGATGTGATGTGAGCATCTGAAACAAATCAAATAAAGATATCCGATCTAAAATGACCTTTTCTCACACATCTATGTACGGTCAAAGTCAATATAAACACTTATGGTTAACAAAAAAAAAACGATGTTTATCACGTACATCAATTTATATATATTTAATTTTTTGTGTCAATACGAATTTTTTTCTTTCTCATTTCTTCTTTTACACTTGCTAATGTTTCACGTTTTGTACCGGGTGGTGGTCGTTCAATAAAATCACCAGCAATATTTTCAAATGCTGAACGTAAACTATGTGGTTGATTTGGTTTTAATTCTGATTGACTTGGACCAAATGCTTTGGAAAAAAAATCATTTACACTTGCACGTTTATATGCATTTTCATCTAGTTCAATATTTGATTTTTCGCGTTCGTTGTTATTGTTCGTTTCAACAATACGTTTTCTTCTGTCTTTTTCTTTTGCTGTTGTTATTGTCGATGAAAATGATTGTGTTCTAATGAAATACAAGAAAGAAGACAATAAAACCAAGAAGAAAGAAAGAAAGAATGAATAAAAAAAAAAAAGAAATTACGAACATGGTCGCAGCTGGTGACATTGAAGCCTTTGAAAGAAATGTTTCAATATCATCGACAACATAACTAATTCGATCAGTTAATAATTCATTATGATCACAAGCATATTTTTTAATAACAGCATTAGCCATCGTTGCTTAAAATGAAATACAATAGAAAAGAAAAAAGAACATTTCTATTAGAATATTTGATCTATCGTAGTATTTTAACCTAGTGAGTATGAGGATGATGACTCAATATTATCACTAAACTGATATATCATAGATTTATACGTAACATTTAAATGACCTTTTTATGATTAACCGCAATTATTCGAGAAAAAAAATTCAAAATGTGACATTTTTTTTTTCTTAAATAATTTCTCATAAGAAATTTGTTGATTTTTATTATTAAGAGAAAAAGAAATGATTACTTATATTTGATAGAATTGGGATTTTTTTTTCCTCAATCGAACGAAAAAAATCTTTTTGTAAGTTTTTGCAAAGGCTAATTAAATTAATATGTCTTTGTTTATTTATCTTGAACTGTCTATTTAAATTACATATATTTTGATTGATATGACATAGACTACCTTAATTAAATAATTAAAATCATCGATAATTAATTTTTCATCGTTGACTAAGAAATATATTCAATTGTTGGACATCATTCAATTTTCATTTTATGACTATGAGTAAGATTAAGAAAAAGCTTAAAAGGATTCGAACCTATATGGCCAATTGATAATGAATTACGACCTTTTTTAATGAAATTTTTACTATAGAGCAAGATATTTTTGAAAGAAAAAAAAAAAAACTTAAAACCAAAGAAATTTGATCTGAAAGTTTATCTGTAGGCGGATTTGATAATGTCAAAAGTTTCAATTAAAACGAACATGTTCTTTTCAATATATTCAATTATTGTATTCTTCTGTTTAAATTATATACATCGACTTTTTTAGAAACCTTGCCATCATTGTTTATTTATATAGAATGTATTAAATAGAAAATTCTATTAGCTATCAAAATCACACATACATTGTTAGGCCTCAGATCTGAATGGATTCAGGTTCGGAACCAATCCAATGGATAGGAAGAAGCTACGAGTTCGAGACTACACAGCACTTCACGTTTACATCACTACAAGCTAAAACCTTGATTCTTCACTTCCAAGGTCGAATATAATGGCTAAAAGTACTATGGCCGTCTACGACACATCATAAAACATCTAAATAATGCAGTAAATGATGGCCTTTTACAGTGGTCGTTTACATCCCATCGGAAACGGCGATCATTTTTCGCCGATATTTCACCTTATTTCGTGTATTAATCAAAATCCTTTGTTCACGCATCATACAACAGATGCAAGCGCGTAGATTATTGATTTTTTGTTTATCAAAACCACAGCAATTACTATTTGAATATACAAGTTCTCACCAGATCTTGTACTATTATATTAGGAACTTTTGAACTCTGCCGATATTGCTCAGATTTCAATAGGTTTTCTTTTTTTAGCTCATTTCGACGAGATTAGTTGTAATTCAGAAGTCAAGGTATACGACAGAATACGATCGCATACGACTGTCGTAACGCTCGTCCTGGGCAACTAAATGTGGTCGTCAAATAACGGTGTATTTTAGACACGAAACGGTGTCGTTTCCGTTCCGAAGAAACGCGCTCCGTAATCTGGTATGACGGATTACAACCCCAAAGCTGGTTGAAAACGGCCCTCGTTTTTCACCATTTACGGCAGGAACTAAGCCGTTTCAGATGGTCGAAATGATCGGCCTGGGTTGTTCATGTACATAGAGAGTGACAGATATTGATGGGAAAAAACTCGAATCTGAATTTATTGGATCCACAAAAACGTGCGCCCGCAAGTCCCTACCAATGGATGATAGTCTGAAAGTACAGTGTCAATTATACCTGTATAATTATAAGATTGCCTGAGGAATTCATAGGACAAGTTAATTATCGAATAGAAATAATCGAAAAAAAAAGTATGATGCATTTTTCGGAGTAATTGCCAGGTTCCAAATGAAAAAAATTTCATTGAGAAGTAAGATTCGTGTTCAATCTAATTCTCTATAATCTCACCTACATTTATTGAAAGGTTCAACAGCTAAATCTTTAATTAAATCATCTAATAATTTCCTATCAAGATGTTTATCTTCTTCTGATAAAATAACCATTGTACGTAAACGAGATAACCATAAATTATGTACATATGCATCATACTATAAAAATTAGAATAAACAAAAAAAGATTTCTTCATATTTTTGTTTTTACTTGATATGTATCTTCAAGCATCCAAATACGTAAAGCAGCCATAATATTACGTTGAGAATAATTTAATAATTCTTTATAACCAAGAATTTTTAAAAAATATTTTGCTACTGGCCAATGAAGTGGAATTCGACCGAAATCAAATGCAAATTTAGCTAATGGAAGAAATCTACAAAAATAAAAAAAAAATTTATAATTTTGTTTTTTGTCCTTTATTATCTTTACCGAATTAATTTTCTCGGTGCTGGATCAACTAATATTAATGATTGACAACGAAAATATTCATATTGATCAATCATTGACATTAATGTATATGCATTTTCATGAAAACCAATTACTGTATGGATAGGTCTATATAAAAAAACAAAAATACTAAAAATTTCTCCAAAAAAATAAATTTTTCACATTAATTTATCTTGCATTATATTTTTAAGTAATTCTCCAAGAAATCTTGCACGTAAATAAACAGAATTTCTCCAAATTATTCCACTCCATAAAGGCATTGTTGTTTTTCCACAATCTAAATTAAATAATAATCTTTCTTGTTTTTAACAAAAAATAAAATTCAATTAACTAACAAGGCATATCTGGTGCAATACAACGAAAATTTCTTCGTTGAAATTCTTCAATAAAATTTTTTGTTGATTCATATGTACCAGGATAACCATGAACAAGTAAAACAATTGGTTGATTTTTATTACCTAATGGATTTGTATCAATATAATTTATATTTGCACGAATTGATGTTGTTGGTTTAGCAACTTTTAATTTTGTTTCATGATCAATTTCAACAAATTCATCACCTGGTGATGTATTTATAACAACATCTAATTGACGTTCAACATAACTTGGATAAGGTTTAAGAATAGTTGATGATGTTGTTGAGAGATTTTTAATATGCTTAAATAATAAAGATAGATATAAACGAGAATTATATTGACGAATATACATCTGAAAAACAAAAATAAAATTCACACATATTCGTACTCGAATGATTTTGGGAGCCATACACAAATGGCGTACAATATTTAAGAAAAAGCCGACATTTTCTAGAAAGTAGGCCTCGAAATCGAGCCACTTTTTTATGGCTCGACCCGAAAGAAACTTCGTTTATAAAGATTTTTTTTTCTCAATAGACAGCCATTCCATATTTTTCGGCTCTTATAAAAAGTGAGGACCAAAGGGGAAGTAGCTTCCCTCTATTTCTCTCAGGAGCAGGACTCTCGATGTGAGGAGAGACTAGGGGGCTGGTTCCCCGCACAAATTAAAAATCTGTTTTACTGTCTAGTAAATTTTTAAATAGACGCTGTTCGGGGGATCTTCGCAAGCTATCCCCCCTCCCCTTTAGCCCCGGTGTTGTTTTTGTGTATGAAACTTTTTCCAAGATTTGGCTTATACCTGAACGGGGATACGAGAATCTTTCCAAAGCTACCCTCCCTCCTCTTGAACTCGATCATGACTTTTTATGAAACACGGAAAGTGGCGCGCTACTGGTCGCCAGTTTTTATGAAAAACTAGGAAATTTTCGGCAGCTATTTCTGAAACGCTTGCGTTAACAGACTGTCTGCGAAAGTTTACGAAAAATGTCTCTCCACTCTCAAAAACAATCGAGAGCCTTGCTCAGGAGTGAGTCAAATCTCAAAAAAGGATAAAATCATTGGGCCGAGCGACCTGTTTCGAAGTCTGCTTGTTCAAATATACCGCTGCTTTTTATTAAATAAATATGTCAAAAAATAGAAATGAATATTAAAAAAAGCAAGGACAGTCAAATCTTGAATTAGCACTAATTTTAAAATCTATGTATGTCAAAATTATTGTAAACTTTACAATTTTTACAAATTGGAAAAAATCCTACGAATTTGAACTAATATGAATGTAATTATCTGTTCTTTTGAATTCTATCTTTTTAAGAATAACTAAAAAATCAGAAGTTTACTATCTTGAGAGTGGATGAGACTGAGTTTGGTGGTGCTCGTAAGAGTGTGTCATTAGGAAAGAACAAATAGTCGCTGTTGCCGTAACCGGAAACATATTAGTATCAGCGAAATAACATTTTTCGTTTTTTTTTTATATCTGATGTCTGCTGGTCTGTTATTTTTGTCAAAAATCAGAACCGACATTTAGATGTTTAGTAAAAGTTAGTAACAATTTGGGATTTGCCATTATCTCAAAATCCAAAGCCAGATTTTTTAGCACTCAAAATCTCAAAATAAAAGTTCTTTTTATCGCTTTTGTATTTAATCGAACAGCATTCATACTACTGCTCTAGAAAATAGATAGAACTAACTATAATAGCATAATCTTCAATTATAATTCAACTGATTGATTCAGTTCATTTTCTATTTAAAAATGTTTCCTCAAAGCTTCAAAATTTCGCCAAAAGATGATGCTCATAATAAGTGTCTGGACATCCTTTATGTGTTGTATTTATATCTAATATCAATAAAGTTAAAGATATTTGTATTAGTTATACAGTATGTAATATGTTTTTCGAATGATTAAAACATTCGAAATTAAAATTTTGCTGTAAATTAAATACATAGTGTTTGATGCAATAATCATAGACTCCCCGAGGGTCAATTCAATTGTCAGAAGGATACTACCCACACTACGGCTCGGATCGATATAAACAAATTACCAAAACCAAAAAATAAACTTGATCTTACAGAAAACATATACTTGTAAATACCTTAAATTTTCGAATATATGTCATAAGTAAGGGATATTTTGAAATTTTTTGATTAACCGGTAAAGTCTTTCATTTATTTAATGTTCTTAAGTTACAAAACACATCCTTCGATTGTTACTTAATAAGAATATCAATTCATGATCGGTTTTTTAATAGTATAAAACATAAAATAAGATGAATTATTATTGTTTGAACTAAAACAATATAGATTTTTAATATTCGAGATATAATTTTGCAATCAATGAATTGATGTTTTTAATCTAATTGATTAGATTTTCTCATTCTAAAAGATAAAAATACTTGTTTACTAAGCTAAGACATGTTGCTACAACTTAACAGAGTCGAATATTTCAAAATATTATTTCATTACGTGTGATGAAATTTTTATCTCAAAAAATTAGGGTGTCTCCCTACGAAAAAACATACATTTCTTTTCAAAAAAGTAATTTGAAAATGAAAATTGCAACTCTATTAACTTGTCTCGAGTAAAATTTTCTCTTCAATTTCAAAACCTTCTCAAACTTTCTAGCATGTTAAACACAGTCAAAACACCTTTAACACAGGAACGAGAAAAAATAAATAAAATATTCATTCAGTCGATGTTCCATAGTGAATATACAGTAACATTAAAAGTCTTCCATTTTCTGATATGAAAATGTGATACTTGTCCATAGTGTGAGCACATCTGCTAAATAAATATCAATAGAAAAATGCGAAAAACAAACCATAAAAAAACATAATATATTCGGTAAATCGTATTAGACATTAAGAATTATCTAATTACGTTAAAGTTGTAATTTTTGATGGAAATCCTGATTTCTGACGGGATGATGGACCTTACGAACTCTTCCAAAATAAATCATATGGATGTTGTAATTCTATTAAAATACGAAATTTCTCTTTTCTTTGAGTTTCTTAATATTCTACGTAAATTAAAAAAAATCTTTTTGTTTCTTCTTACCAATATTAAATATTCTTCATTTCTTTTTTGTTAAAAATTATCATAAAAAGGTAGACAAATGTTTATTTGTTAATCTACTGTTGTCAAATACGGCGACATCTATAAATTTTTAGTTTTTATAATTCAAAAAAATTTTTTTTTTTTTGCTTAAGAAAATTTTCGATTGAATAAATAAATTCTTCGGAAATTTATTTCATATTTTATAATATCTTTAAAACATTCATTGGTTAATTTATCTTGTCTTTCTTTCTATTGAACTTCATATTGTTTTTTTTTCTTGTGTTCTTTTTTGGATTGATCTCTTTTTTTTTTATTTGTGCATGATTTCAACAATGTATTCTCAACAACAGATGGCTCCAATGCCTCAACAACAAAAACCAACTATTCAAAAAGTAATATTATATAATATTCTTGTTTTATATACTACGTTGTTGTTTTTTTTTTTCTTAGTTACTTGATGATAATTCTCAATTAATATCATTAATACTTGATTTACAATCTAAAGGACGACAAATGGAAAGTATTGAGTAAGTTATTTAATTAAAAACTAAAACAAAGAAATTTTTTATATATGAAAATTTAGATATCAACGAACATTACATCGAAATTTAACTTATTTAACACAATTTGATGTTACACAAACACATCATCCAAATAGTTTACCTGTTAGTATTCATTAAAACAAAACAAAAACAAACGATTTATTTTTTGTTTATAAATTTTAGCCACCCGATGCATTCATTCAAACACAACAAACAATGATGGTAGATATAAAATATTCCAAGGAAAGATGATTTATTATTCTTGTTATCATCATTCTAGGGAAATAATATGATGCAACCGAATCAAATGGGTGTACCAACATCAACTCCTGAACAAAGTAAATAAAATTTTGCATATTGATACTCGATATTCGAGCATATAATTTAAATGAACACTATAATAGGATTCATGCCCTTAAACCTTTTTCATTTCAAACGGATACTTCTCTATCGTGAGATGAATAGAGTGGTGGGCTCTGATCGCCTGAGAAATGTATATAGGACGTTAGTCGCTGAATAGAAAAAAGTATCTTGTCTTTGGAGGCGACTTGAAAATTTCATTGAGAGTATCAAAGTACGATGTTTGGGTATCTCTCTATATTTTATAAGAAGAATTCGAATACATGAGTATGATTAACACATTCGACCCGATTCAGTTTTATTGCAGAATAGCTCTAACAGATTCATTTTTGTGTGTATTCATTATTCTTTTCATTCTATACTGGCTCGTTGTTTTCTTTTTTCTGATTGCTATATCATATGGACAGTTATATCTATGCATCACATGTTCTATATTGGACTTTTCTTAATAATATATTCGTTTACGTCATACTTGGTATTCTCCAACATGCGTATAGTTAATTAAGTGGAAAGATGAAAGAGATGTTTTGATGATATCCACAAGACTGTCACATTCAGCAATTGTGGTGGACATTGGAAAAAACAATATACGAAATGAGCCTATTGGAAAGCCATAAGTTGTACTAGATTATAACAAGGAAAGACAAGGTAGTATTTGAAACCGCACTAATTAATAATTATTTGATTTACAAGAAAAATTATGCTGCAAACGACATGACCATTCTGTGGTTTCATGAGAGTCTCGTGCGGTCTTTACTCCTTGGTACGCCATTTGAGAAGCTGGAACCTGGTCCGAGACAATAATCAGCAAGCTCGAAGAAAAGCAAGAATTTACACGCAATGTCTGAAGGGGGAAACAACAATCAAGAGAAGTGAGCATGCTGACAGCAAAGACAATAAAAACCTTCTATGCTGACTGTAACAAATTTCTTTTGTCTTGATGATTTTAACGAGAGGCATCATGCTATGGAATAAAGAACTCAAAAAGTACTGAAGACAGCAGGCGACACATTATATGCAACCTCCTGCCTATCCATGTGATAAAAACCGTGGTTTACTGCTAAAATGGACCGGTTCACCGATGATCATTGACATTTAGGTGCTCCAAATCATCGATTTTGCTATTTTAAACGTTTTTTTTCTTATCTATTCCCATGTCATAAAAATGCTCGGAAAAATCGCCGATTTACCGCGGTTTACCACTAAAAACTGTTCAGTATTTACGATATGAGTAAATAAAAGGCAACAGAAAGCGATTTTTGTATACAGTTTCTTCTTAAAATATAGTGTGACGTACCAGTGGATCACATCGGGCTGAATATGTTAATTGAAGAGATTTTCTCATGAATGTTTTTATTTTATTTTAAGTGTATCGAGCACAAACAAATAGTCCAGCTCCATCGAATGTTCCTTCATCAACATTAAATAAAAGTCCACATGGTAGTAGTAGTAATAGTGCTGGTGGTCTTTATCCTCCATCAAATACATCAACAACTAATTCATCTATGCCTCCATCACTTCAACAACAACGATCACCAGCTGGTTCAATTCCGTCACCATCACCATCTGGTCCAATAACATCATCTATTTCACCTCAAAATCCCGTTATGAATAAAGCACCAACACCACAACCAACATCAAGTCATTTATCTTCAATGTCTCAACAACAACAACCAAGACCTTATTTACCATCACAACCAATGATGCAACAACAACAAGGTAGAGTTATGAATGGTAGTCCAATGGATCATCCATCAACTGGACAAACACAATCTTCATATATTCAAGGTCAACAATCATATATACCTCAACAACAACAACAACAACATGCATATACATTACAACAAAATGGTTATGGACATCATCCAAATGGTGGTATGCCTCAACAACATTATTCAATGTATCATCAACAACAAAGTAACAAAAAAATTTTTTAACACATTGAATAACTTCTAAAGATTTTTTTTTTTGTTTAAGATCCAGGCATGTCTGTTCCTTCAAATCAAATAGCTAAACCAAATTCTCCATTAAATAATCAACAACAATCAATTATTCAAGCTCCATCATCACCTAAACCATCATCATCAAGTTCACCTTCTCAAGCAACAAATACACAAAATCTTGTTTCAAATCAACAACAACAACAAATGGCATATAATAACTATGCTGGACAACAACAAATGTATCATCCACAACAAACTTATCATATGCAACAACAACAACAACAATGGCAAAATCAACCACCACGAATGATGATGCAACCTCAATATACACCTTATCAACAAGGACAATATCAACAAACACCACCTCAAACTTAATTTCATTTTTAAATCCGTTCTTTTTCTTTCTTTTGTTTTAGTATTCGGATTAATTCTTTTTGTCAAAAAATGACCCCAGCTTTTTTTTCTTCTTTACATGAATATATCGATGTTAAATGTATAGAAAAGAATATATATATATATATATACATAAAATGACAAATCTTGTTTCTAGTCATACACACACACTCATTCTATGTTTGTTTGTTTGTTTGTTTTCTGTTTGTTGCTCATTGTGTTATATGAAATTTCAAAAAAAAAAAAGACAAAAATAAATTAGTGTGTAAAATTTAATTAATATAATTAATGCATCATAAAAATAATGGTATTATTTTGTATTTTCTTTTTATCTTGTTGACATTTGTAATTAGAAAATTACATGAAAATGGATCAAAAATTCAATAAAACGGTCATAATTCGACTCTAGAGGCTCTTGGACAAGAACCATTTTGGGATCTTATCGAGACTTTCTTATAGGTCCAATATGAATTCAAACGGTGGATTACAACTGAGATAGTTTCCTCGCGAATACAAATTTCATCAATCCTTAAGAGTATTGATTCAAAGTGATGATTATCGCAAACTTTCATAGGAACAGCTGGGCCTTCGAAATATTAGTGTATGATAGGATAATTGATGTTTAAACACTTCCAGACGCTGTCACTACTGATCGACTACAACATGATAGATAAATATAAGTCAATATTGATTGATACAATTATCTGTATTTTCATCGTATACGGCTGTATATATGAGCCGTATTACTGACATAATCAGATCCGTTTACATATAGTAAATTAACTGTTCGTTCAACTTGGGAGGAACACTCCTGATCGAAAGATGACAATGGCTGATAACGACACTAAACGGCATTAGACGGTAATACGTAATGACTGACTGAAGATTTCAGAAAAGGAGCAAATCAAAAGATCTGAAACTTTCATAATAACTTAGATTGAACTATACGATCCGTATAAGGTTGTTTACGGTTAATTTATGATATATAAATAGATCGTATTCTGCGGTCACTAATACGGTCGTATTATAATGAAATTACGATTCATGTGTAGCTGTACACGATGACAATAAAGATAGAAATATCAATTGACATGGGAAACTGTTCTCGTTAGCACTTGTTTCTATGCAAAGTTTCAAGTTGCAATTTGAAAATGAGTTTTTCTTGCATGTTCCTAAGGGGACAACGGCGTATCAGCTTAAAAAATGTCGTAAAAATGTAGCATCTCAGCAGTAATAAGCTAAGGATCCGTATTGTTTTCAGAATATTCATAGCTGATTAGAATCTACATGGTATACGGAGTTCATACTCCAAAGCGATTAATCAGTTGAAGAGTTTCTCTCGGTAGCCAACCTATGGCGCCGCTACAAGGACTTAGGAATAGCTACTAGATGAAATTGCCGGGTTCTTCTTGGATAAAAGAAGGATATATGAATGATTCTATTAGATGACTTGTTTTAGTGATATCATATTACATACATAATAGAGTGTTACTTTCAATTCTCTTCTGAATTAATTGATTGTACTGTTTATTTGAAATGAATGTCAACTATACTAACTCGTATTGAATTCAGGTGAACGAAGTGATGAATTGAGTTGTTTGTATAGGTCGCAGCCTAGTGTTACGTGTCTTATGACTCAACTATTGAAAGTTTCAGTTGAATGTATCAATACATGATTGCGATATAACTTTTATTAAAGTTTAGTAATTTTGTCTATTCGGTTGAGTTATTAATCTTGTTTCATGCAAACAAGCAAGAATATAACTCACTATGAAATTAACATATTAATATACTGAATTGCTGTATACCAGATGTTGCATTCTTACTCCTTTTAATCATATAATGGATCTAAAGGATAATAACACTAGAAAAAAAAATAGACGCAGAAAATGAAGAATTAATTATCATGGAAAAGTAACTGTAATCAGTATATCAATTTTTTTGTTCCTATCATTCTAAAATATATGTGAGATTAACGAGTACATTTAGAAGTGAAATATTTCTCACCTATTACAATATTAAATCATTTATAATCAGGAATGAAAAATAAATAAATATATCATATTTTGTTACATTCTAAAGCATTCTTGCTACTTTTATATTCTTATATATAACAATTGACCTATATTTAAATCGATTTAAGAGATTTAATTATATTTTTGATAAGCGCCTTAAATTTATAATACTTATGTCAATACTCAAAACATGATTTGTTTCATTCAGTTTAATATATATGTTATCTTTATTTGTTCTAGTTTTTATCTTCAATGAAAAATATTCTATAGAATATTGAAATTATATAATAATTTCAAATAGTATTTTATTCGATGTATAGAAAAAACAAAAAGAGCTGAACAATTATTTAGTTTAATAATATTTAATCTAGAAATTATTTACAAAAAAAAATCAAAATTTTAACAATATGTATTTATTATTCAAATAAAAGAATATTTCTTATGTAAATATCGATTTGATCGAGAAATGTTTTTCGGAAATTTCAAAGTAAATCATAACTCTATTTTTCAGTTTGCTTTTATTTTTTCTTCGGAAGAAAATATGTTGACTAATTTAAATAATTTTATAGGAAAAAGAAAAAGAAGAAGGATATCATAAATGACGCATTTGTTTTTTTAAATTTAAAAAGTCATTATCCTTCTTTCAATATCTTAATCCAAAGGAAGAATTAAAGACAAAAAAAAGTTCCTGTTATCATTATTTTTTGATTAATCTTATCATGAAATATTTTATTACGAAAGAAAAAAACGTCATTTTTATGATGGACAAAAACAAAACATAAGCATAGTATTGTTAATTAAATTTGACAACATTAATATTCAATAAGATTCATTGAATATTACATGCTAATATATATATATATATATATTTGTTTTTATAATAAAATCATTAGAAAAATTTCTTCATATCAAAAAGAAAACTTTATATTATTAGCATATTTTTACGGCTATTAATAATAAATACGAACATTCATATTTTTGACAAACAACTAAATGGATAATAAAGAAAAAAAAAAAAAACTTGATCGTAACGTGCTGACTCTACAAAAATATTCATTAACGCTTGATTATTTGACTGTTAGAACGGGATTTTGTTTTCTGAGTTCCCTATTATCATGAATATTTTAATCATTTCGATTATTACTGAAGAGAACTTTTAAATGAGAATTGATCTATAAGGTTGTGTTATAAATACTGGTGTAATATTAATAGATGTTAATATTCTTTTAATTTTTACCATAATTCGTCTAATTATGTCACATTTATGATGTATTCGATGTTTGTAAAATCATGGTAATAAGCTCGAATCTTTTTTTTTTTTTTTGATATTATTCATTTACATATTTGTTAGAAATAAGCATGCTAGGGAAGGATTAACATCATTTATTAATAGTCTATTTTTGATGAGAAAAAGAGCGCGAACATTTTTTTCCTAGTATCTTCATAAAAGAAAAAAAGAGGAACAAGCAAAAAAAAAAAAAAAACTACATCAGAATCTTTCTGTTTTTCTTCTCACTCACTTTTTTTTTTTTGTGTTATTTCTATTCTCATTTTCATAAGAGACAGGAAACCGCGCAAACTTTTTATTAGTGCTATGACAATCTGATACCTAAAGTATATTAGTAAACACGACAGTCCGATTTAACTTACAGATACTTATAGGAAATAAAGAAAAAAAAGAAAACTAGACAAAACAACAATATTTATTCATAGAATAAATTTATATTATCATCTCTAAAAAAACTTTATCTACATATATCTCAATTTAAAATATAATCAAAAAAATAAACATTCAATTTAATTAATCATCATTAATTTCAATATTTTAAATCATTCCTATGTCAATTCTACAAGGTAACAATATTAGTGGTTTTACTCCAATTTCATCAACACATGATTCTATTCCAAATCGACATATATCAGACAATTTTTCATCATCTCGTTCGTATGCACCTGAATGTAAGTATAATTTTTTCTTCTTATTCAAAAAGACAAACAAATGGATAGATTATTAATTACATTTGTCTAATTATGATGTAACGCACCCTACATAGAAAATCGGGAATCTTCGAAGTGCATTCATATGCCATAGAGACTCTTTCACCTTGACGTTTTTCTCTTTACAACTGAAACAGATAGTTTAAATGAATTATACATATTAAAAAAAATATATATATATTCATTATTTACGCTATTCAACGTAAAGACAAGTAATAAGATCTAAGCAAAAAAAAATGAACCAAGTCTTGGATTGTTTCATATCTTAGAAAAGATTATAACATTTTTATAATGAGATAGATTCTTACTTTTCTTTTTTCTTTTTTTTTTTTGTTTGCCTATTAAAGATCATGCGCAAACTGCTTATGTTACTCAACGTCGTCTATGTGAACAATTACGTGAAGAAGCCAAACGTGAACGTATAAAAGTTTCAATTGTTTGTAAAGATCTTATTCGTTATATAAATGATCATCAATCAAATGATGCACTTGTTGTTGGATTTCAATCACCAAAAGATAATCCTTTTCGAGATAAACAACAATGTTCATTAATATGAATTTTTATTAAAATAAATAAATTAAACGTCGAAAAAAAAATAATTAGTTTGTTTTTTTTTTTAGAAGTATTATTTCTATTGTAAATAAAGAATGTTGATAAGTACATTAATTTAATGTCATCTACAAATTGATATACTTTATATTTGAAAAAAAAATAAAAAATAAAAGTCTCAATAGTTCATATAGATTTAAAACTTCGACAGATTATCATGAGTATTCATTCAGCAGGCATTATTTAAAAAGATGTTGTCAAATAATTCATTCCATCTATTTCTTTTTTCTAACTTTGTAATACTCTATATCAAAATAATTAATACTTGAAATGACAAATAGTCCCTACCCGCATATATCTGCCACATATTATGTAGAAAAATCACACAATCATTGTTCAAAAAAAATTGTGCTTGTTAATTTACGAACTATTTCTATCATAAGTTTAGAAAGTCGAGTTCACAGGTAAAAGATCATTCTCATTTCACTAATATATAATAAGAAATGCTTTTCAAACATATGATAGTTGCAAAAAAATTATTCATACATTTAATAAAATCTAATTTGCATGCTTGCGACACTTTTATGTAACTTGATGATAGTATTATTAACAGAGAAACAAAACCACTGTAATTTCCATTAGAATATTTCTTTTAAACAAAAAAAAAAAAAGAAGAATATTCATTGTGAATTAATTTAAATTTTTAAAATTTCTATAAATTCATGCTATAATATTTCAAAATAACTCGTAATTATGGACTTTAGATTATTATTATTATTATTGTAGAATATACTTAGCAGACATGTTTATATTTATAATTCATTGAGTTAGACGAACTTTTCTGTCTATCTCTATCAGATTATTCGAGCTAAATGATCCAAATAATAGAAAGCTTTAAATACTATTATATTATCTTTGGTAGAAGAATTTCAATTGATCCATGATTAATATTTTTTATGACTTTTCTGTTTCTAAAAGGATATATTCTAATAGAACTAACATTCATCTTTTCCATCTGTTGTTGACACTATTATTAAGTTACATCAAAAGTGTCAGAAACATATAGAATAGATTTTATTAATTCTATATAGAAATTTTGTCATATAAAATATTATTCATGTTAAGTAATATGAGAATATCTTCGAATTATAAAAATCGTATTTCATAGGATATATACTTTCGTAAAATATTGATTTCTTCTTTAATAATAATGAAAAAAGTAGAATTTTATGAATAATTTTCATCCACAATCGACCTATAAGAGTTCATAGAAAAAAACTCATGCACTTTTTTTTTTGCTTCTAGAAATTTTCCGAAGCTATTTTTCAGACTCAGCATGTAAAAGTACTGCTAAAATTGTGAATTAATTAATATTTTTAGTAGCACTTTTACATACTGAGCCTAGAAAATAGCTTCTAACAAATTTTAGAAACAAAGAAAAAAAAAACCCTTCAGGAAAAAATTTGTTTTCTTTCGGAGAAAAAAGTGTAGAATTCTTCCTATAAATTTTATTTCAAAATAAAACATTTTTTAAAAATTGTAGAGTTAAATGGGTACTATTTATTCATGT
The DNA here is from genome assembly GCA_905250125.1 of Rotaria sordida. NCBI lineage: Eukaryota > Metazoa > Rotifera > Eurotatoria > Philodinida > Philodinidae > Rotaria > Rotaria sordida. The sequence continues at coordinate 45,753 of CAJNOL010000548.1, read as the reverse complement.
AAAAATATCAGAGAAGAATAATTTATTCATTTTTTTTTTCTTTCAATACCTGTCACCTTTTATTTAATGTTCACAAATTTTATTTTTTTTATTAATCATGCTTGAAGTATATTTTTTTTTGATATTAAGCCCTCGAAACTATTTTTTAATAAAAATAATTAAGCAAAAAGAAGAAGTGTATTCTCGTCACTCATCATATTTAATCATCGAGAGATAGTACGGAGTGCAAAAAAAAAAATCGACCCCTCGATATTAAAATGTAACTAATTATTTATTTATAATTACAAATAAACTAAATTATATACCACTAGTGAATGTACAATATGTACAAAATAAAATCTTGTGATTAAAAAATTTCAATGAAATAATAATTGTTATTTTTTGACCCATGTGGAATTATTATTTCTTTATCATATATTTGAAAATTTAATTTTAAGAGAGAAACTCATCAGATCATTCACCAAGCATATATAGGAAAAATTTTAATTTTGAAATAAGTTATACCATTCGAAAGTTCGTGAAAAATTATGCTCAAACCCAAATTTTTAGTTCTTTTCGAAAATCCTATGAAGAGATCTAGGAATCCACTCTCAGGTACTATTTTAGAAATTTTAGAAATTTTAGAGAATTTTATTTAACACTTAATGACAACATATATTATCGTTAAGATCCCTCATTTTTAGTATCAATTAACATAGTATCTTGATCAGATCTGTTGATAGAACAAGATTCTCAAATATAAATTATTTCTAAAGAATCTTTAATGTGTTATTTTTAACTCAACACAAATAGGAAATTTGATCGTTTTATAAAAAGATTTTCTATATTTTTGCTCTGAAAGTATATTAGAGTAATTCTCTCCAAGAGTCTTTTAGCATTAGAAGAAAGCGCATCAAAAACTGTATCTTTCGATATACAATTCAATAAAATATGGAGAGGTAGGTTTAATTTTCGAGTGCAAAGAAGATCGTTACCATGCGAAATAGTTCCACATAGGTAGAAAATAACAACTATTATTTCATTGAAATTTTTTCAATTGTAGGATTGTGTAAAATTGTCTATATTGTACATTCACTTTACGATATATAATTTAGTTTATTTGTAATTATAAATAAATATTTAGTTATATTTTTATCTTGAGGGGTCGATGTTTTTTTTTGCATTTCATACTACTATATTTCATAATAACAAATTTAATCACAAATAGAATTAGTTTAACATATAAATAATCTTTCTTAGCATGGATTTTTTCTTTTTTCGTTATTCATATTCTTCTAAGAAAAGAATAAAGAAATTTTTAATGCACCGTTCTGCTCTATTGTTATTATTATTATTATTATTTTTTCGTATAGAAGTGTGACAAAACAAAATACACGCACACACATTGACAAAACACATGTATTTAACAGAAAGACATAAATGTTTTTAAACACGAATATGACAATAATTTTCAAGTCCACTTAATACTAAATATGCAATCCAAAGTAAAAGAAATAAAAGACTTGATATAATACGATATTTTGTTGGACCACCTAATTCTCCTCCACCAAAAAATTTCAAACGTCTTATCATTAACAGAATTATAGCAATACCTGCAAATGAACAAAATAATGTTACACTAAATGATAATGAACCTTTTTCGACTTCAAATTTTGTTTGTTTAAAATAATGATACCATGCTGACATAGCCCATGGTAAACCAATACCTAAAAAAACATTAACAGCATTTGAACCATTAACATTTCCTATTGAACTATCTGCATATTTATCATGTTCAGCAGCAACTTTCGATGCAAATGTATCTTAAAAAAAAAAAACTTTCTTTTTTAGAATTATTTTTTTTTGTTTTCTACCAGGTAATGATGTTCCTAAGGCAACAAAAGCAATTGCTGTCATTGTATCCGTAAGACCAATTGTACAACCAAACTAAAACAAAAATAATAAATTATAAAAAGAAATCAAGAAATAAATAATTAATTTACATGTGTTGCTAGATCACCAATTACTGCTGTGAGCATACCAATGATTAATATGGATACAACAAAACAAAGCCATCCACCAGCAAGACCTAATTAAATATATATATATTTTATTAATTGAAAATTTTCTTTTTTATCTATTTATTACTTGTTGGTGGTACAAATGCAAATAAAAATTTCCAAAAAAATGATATAAAATGTAACATATAATCTTTACATGTTGCTGGTTTTTCATCTTCATCACTTGTATCACCAGATTCAACAACAACATCATCATCATCATCTAAATATAAAAATAAATTTTATTATAAATATGTTTATAATTCTATATACCTTTTACACTAAATGCTTGTTTAAATTGTTCTAACCATGTTGATGTACCAACAAGTATAGCTGTATTTGCTTTATATAAAGCTTTATCAACAGCATTCTTTTTTTTGAAAAAAAAAAAAAAAAAGTTAAGATTGAATTTAGAAAGACAAAAAGTAAAAAAAAAAACAAGAATTTATTTTTATATTTATATACTTTAAATTCTTTGCTTTCACGTATACGAATACGTATTGTATTTCTTTCACCTAATCTTGGTTTACCTAAATCAGCAATTAATTTTTCATGTTCTGACATTGCTGAAAGGTAAAAATAAAATTAAATATTAGAAATTAATTAATAACATATCTATTCATTATTCATCTATTGACATACCTATTTCTTCTGTTTCATCATCATCACTAACAAGTGACGGCTCACCTAACTGCACAAGAAACGTCTCATTTCGTTGATATTGATCATGATCAATTATATCGATTGATATTTTCTTTCTAGAAAATTGATAATTATATTTGATAATAATGATGAGCATGAAATTCAAGGTTTTTGACATCGAAAAAAAAAAAAAAAAGAAAAACATAATAAAACCTATGGGTAAGCTTTAACCATATCTCTCGAGGCTAATATGTTGACAGGAGTTACTTCGTTAATAAGATTTTCTCTAGACATTAGTTCACAGACATCAGCTCTGAATATGTCAAATACAGGTCATATGTCTAACGGATAAATAGAGAATAATAATGAGTGATGAAATCTGCTAATTTATTATAAGGAAGTTATATCCATATTATTTTTTACGCCTATTTATCTGTCTCATATATAATTATCCAAAACAACCAATCCTAATCTTTGTCATAGATAGAAGAAAAAACTAAAAACAATCTCAATAAATATGTGTTCATGTTAATTGTTTCAGTTAATCATATGTTATTTGTCAATCAGTCGTCTTGCTTAGTAAACGCTTGACATAACACATGAACAAAGACAAATTCAAGGACATCAGTTTTTCTTTTATTCATTATTTCAATCAACATACATTTATTTTTTTCCGATTGACATATACATTTATTCTTGTAATAAATAGAACCACTCAACATATTAGAACTCTTGTCGACATCAAAAAAAAAAAAAAATTCATTCAACGTAGTTTGACAAGCATGTCAAAGCATATAGTAACTACATAGTAAAGTCTTTATATGATTTATTTCTGTGAATGGCACTGGCAAAACAAGTGTTAAAAGGAATCTCCTCCGGCACCGATGCAATTAGCCGATCGACGTCCGATCGTGATTACCGTTTACACTCATCAATGGAAAGTGTTATTAAAAGAAAACTTTGTTTTTTTTTTTTTTTTTTTTTTTCTTATTCTCGAATATACTTACTCATTTTCATTATTTTCAAAAATAACTTCACCAGTTTTAGCAATATAATCTTTTTCATGTAAAGCCGTTTCATCTTGAGTTGTAAATGGTACTCGTACACGACCACGAGCACCAGATGTACGTAAAACAAGAATTTCAATATGACCATCTGATTCTACAACAGTTTTTTCATCATTATCAAATACAAATAAACCGGAATGATCATCATCAATAACCATAACAATTGCTGTTGATGGTTCAATTAATTGTACACTTTTATCAAATTCACCTGGTGTTAAACGTCCTTGATTATCTTTTATTTTAAGATTACTTAATTTAACAGAAAAATGTTCGTCTAAAATAAAGAGAAGAAATTTTTTTTTAAAAAAAAAAAAAAGAAATATCAATTTACCTTCTTCAAAAATATCATCATCAATTATTTTCACTTGAATATGTTTATGTGTTTCCATTGGATAAAAAATTAAAGTACCTTCAGCTGATTCATAATCAGCACCATGTGTTGCTGTACCATCTTCAGTTGTATAATCAACATAAACTGTATTTCGTAAATTTCCATCTGTACGTAAAACATGTAATATAACATGACCAGCATTTTCTAAAACAGTATAATGATTTGGTTCAAAACGTATTTTAGTTATTTGTGATGTTGTATCATTAATTAATTGTTGTTTATCTAATAAATCATTTTTATCGGGTTCATTTAATTTTTCTAATAATTTTCTTTTAACATTTCCACCACCACCACCTAAACGTTTTGTTGCTTGTATACGATAATATGCTAAAAGAAATTTAAAAGATTAAAAACAAAATAATCTTTTTTTTTTTTTTTTTGCTTTGTTTTGATAATTATACCTCGAGATTTTGGTACACGATTCATCATTTCAACAGCAGCCATATCATTTAATGTATGCATATCATAATTTGGATATTGTTTACGTAATTGACGCCATATATCAATAAATTCATCACGTTGTTGAGATTCAATTTGATCGGCTACTAATGTTTCATCTAAACCACCTGATGAACTACCTAATTGATCCATTAATGCACCTGTAATACTACTATGTGTTTTTTTTCTAGGTAGTATATCCTTTGTACTTTGTCCTAATGAATTTTTATTTGTTCCATCTAACATATTTTTTTGTTCTAAATCATCTACATTTATTGGTAAAGATGTTGTTTTATGATCATCTAATTGTGAAATTCGTTTTCGTGCTGTTATACGTATACGTATAAATTGACCAACTTTTGTATCAACAATATATGCCGATAAGACAGTTAAAGGAAAAAATAAAAATGTCAATGTTCCTTCCCATACTTCAATATAGCCAGGTGATATTTTAGCAACTATTGCCCATAACCATATATAGGCAAATATTGACCAAGCTGTTGTAACGAAAAAGACACGTTGATGACGTATACGACGTACTTCACCGGTTGGTATTGATACAATACATATAGCAATAATAACAAATAAATTAAATGCTGCTGAACCAACAATTGTACCTGGACCAAGATCTCCACTTTTAAAATTTTTTCCAACAACTTCAATAATTGATAAAAGAATTTCTGGTGCTGATGAACCTAATGCCATTAATGTTAAATTTGATACAGTTTCATTCCATATAGCTACAGTTGTTATTGATATTGTACCATCAGGATTTTTTTTTCTTAATTCACGTTTTTGTGATGTTATTACTTCAATTGAAGCCATAAAACGATCTGATATAATAGCAACACCAATAAATAAATAAATTAGTGCTAAAAGATATACAATAGCACGAGAAATTCGATCACCAATTGATATTCCATGTTGAGGACGCCACATAGGAATAATTAAACCATTTTGTGAACTACAATTTGTAAGAGTTTTTGAGCATGTATTTAATGAATTATTAGAAAATTCAATAGTTTGTGATTGATTTAAATCATTTGCATCATGAATAACAAGTGATGCAATACTGTTCAATAAAAATAAAATAATTAATGATGCTAAATAATGATAAGAATGCATCACAAATGAATCACACTATGATAATGATGATGATGATGATAAACGTGTTTACATCCTAAAGAAATAATCATAATAATAATAATGATGATGATTAGTTGAAAAACATGACTCGAAATCAAAAAATTTTTCTTCTCTACTTTTCTCTTCTTTCTCCTTCTATAATATATAATATCAAAAAAAAAAAAGAGGAAATCTATTTTCATCCGGAACAACGACATTACAACATCGGCAATAGTTAAAAGAAGAAAAAGAGACAGAGAGAGAGAGAGAGAGAGAAGAAGAAGAAAAAAAAAGAAGAAAAGAAATTTCTAATAAGAAACAAGAAAAAGAAAATTTTCACGTTGACAACTACGGATAGAAAACCGACAACGACAGATTTTAAATTCAATGAGCAAACATCATAAGCATTACAACTTGACTACCGCTCAATTAGTTCAATTATAGACATACATAACACATTACTAAACACGCCTAATAGTTACCTCGGTTATTTTCATGATTCCTAGTTTTCTCTATTTTTTTTTTTGCTTCTCACACTATCTTTCTCTCACTGGTGTTCATCTAGGGATTATCTCAATGCCAACTATTTTTCCTTTTTTTTACACTCGTCGATTCGAACACATATTATTGTAGAAGTGAGTGCACGCGCTTCAATAGACTCTCAAAACTATATAAACAACAAAAAAAAAAAAAAGAATGATGAGACGAATAGCTTTGGCTATCGAATATAATATATATATATATAGTGAGAAGAGAATGAACACACCCACAAAGACACATATAATCATCAACAAATATAAAAAACTGATCTCATATTGCTTAGTGTCCAAGAAATATTACATAGAAAAACAAAAAAAAAAACATTGATGTTCTTGTTCTAGTAGCAGTCGTAGAAATAACTATAGTTATCTATCATCTTGGGAGTTACAAAACCCCATTGTATGACTACAACAACAATTGAAAACAGCATCGTTAATGATGATAGGAAAAAGAAAATTGAATGAAGAAACTTGCCTATTTTTCATCATTCAATCAAGTTAGACAGAAACTAGAGGTAATATATTACACGTACTTTTTTTTTTTTTTTTTTGCTATATGCAGAAATAATATCAACCAGCAAAGGAAGATTACTTTTTCCTTTTTCTTCTATTTCGATTTCTATCTTCTAATAGATTGTAAACTTACATGCTTATTACGGTAATGCGTACCCAGCAGGATCTGTATCCTTTATACTAACATCAGTGGTGGTCGAAATACATAATAAGAGTAGTAAAGGAAATAATCTTATACCACAGATATCGACAATAATAATGGGAAGAGAATATTATATCGAAGAAAAGAAACGAAGAGACTATGTTCGTTTTCTATGATGAGAACGATAGAGAAGAGAAGAGAAGAGGAAAAAGAAAACGCGACGCACAAAAAAAAAAATTGTCGCTTTCAATCAATATTTGTTGGTTATACGGGCATGCCGTGCATCTTTGGCTACTATTGTTGATGATAATTTTTGAAAATAATACAATACAACATGAGAGCATCTCTTCTCTTGTTCTTCTTTCTAGAGTGACAATAGATGGAGGTCGTTATTGTACGTGCGACGGGACAATTTCCTTCTCTATATTTATCTATATATATATATGTGTGTCTGTGTGTGTGCGTAAAAGCAATGAAGGATGTCAAGGACATGCGCATCTCTCAACAATAGATGGATAGATTGCGATTTGACTCGACATGATAAAAAAAACGAGAATAACGACAAGATATAGATCAATTAACGCATCCGCAACCAGATAATTGTCAGTCATTGGTAACTAGCTATTTATTTTAAACAATAGTTTTGTCTGTTAATAATAAATAAACGAAATAAAACAAAAAACAAAAAATGATTTTTTTAACAATATTTAGATTTGAATGCTTAATTATAAATATTGATTATTCATCTATCATTTATGACAAAGACATCCTTTTATTCATTTTTGTCATCAAAATTGTCTTCTCGCTCCATTAATTGTTTAGCGTGTATATCAAGATAGAAAATCAAATCTTTTCCATCACAATCCTTTTACGCTTATGCACGCCAACGAACATTACTTGTATGTTTCTAGAAGTATTATTGTCATCTATTGCTGCTTCTCTTTCTTAATCTTCGTCTTCCTTTTTTTTTTCTTCTTCTTCTTTAGACTCTTCCTATCCAGGACTAAGAAGCAATAACATTAGTGAGATCTCCTTATGTGCTTTTGCAATCGATCGATCGATCGCAATGCTCCACTAATTCGCTAAGATGGGAAATGACATTTGATAATCAACACACACATGCATATATATATATATATATATACAAATAAAACGTATATCTCTAAAAGAATGATGTAATAAAATGAGAAAAACGCGAAGGACTTTAATAGTGATAGTTACAATCTGTTTAGATAATTGTTTAGTTGATATGTCAATGTTAATATTTTATTTCACGGAAGAAATAAATTGAGAAGTCTTTCATTACATTTTATTTAGTCTTATTTATTCAAAAGATCATTTACTTGATGTTTGTTATTTTTTTTCTTCCTTGTTTCTCTCTAGAGAGACATAATAGTGTTAATTTTGTTGTTATTAGAAATGAAATTCGTTTATATCATCAACAAACGTGTAATATAAATGAATAGAATGTAAATTTTCAAAAGATAATATATAGGTCAAATATTTACGTATATTTTTATTTTCATAAAGTGTCAGTTTTTCTCCGTTGAGAAGCATAGAGAGTGGCTTATTAATGTTATTTTCTTTTTTCTAGTGTTCAAGAATTATTAAAATATTCAAGAGACTCATCTCATTATATGCGACAGCTGAAATATGCTATTCGTTCAATGTCGATGTTAGTATTATATAAATACATATATATATATAGGAAATCTCTATTGATAGCAACAATTGTTTATGTTGATATGTTCTTCAAAAAAAAAAAATTTTTTTTTTCCTAACTACAATCATACTGTATGATATATATGTTTTTGAAAATGAAAAAAACGAAGATATTAGAAGATTAATTTAATATAATTTTGATATTTATTTAAAAAAAATTTTTCGAACATATTCTTTTATAATCATTATCAACAACAAAAACTATCATTTATGACCTTCACCATATATTCTTTTTTCTTTATTGGTTTTTTGCTAAATAACAATAACAGATTTTACATGACATATATTCATGCGCGAAAACATCAAGCAAACCAAATGTAATTAATTATTAACCATTAATCATTGTACCATATGTAACATATGAAACCATAAAAAAATATCTTAAATTCTTTTCTTTTTTTTTTGTGGGATTTTCTAAATTTGAAAATCTTTATTTATGAATGAAAATAATACTAAGTATTTAATATAATCCTTAAATATGAATAATATAGTAAAAAAAAGAAAAACAATGAATATATAAATAATATGTCGTATGATATCTATTATTATTATTACTATTATTATTATTATTAAGTAAAAAGACAATAAAGGTCACAAGTGATATTTTCCTGCAGATGATGATCGTAGATAATTAAAAAAAAATAAGGTCAAATATTTTTAGAAATAAATGCCAAATTATATTAAACTGATTTCTTGTTGTTGTGTCTACTCATATTTTCTAACAAAACACAGAAATAATTTTTTTTTTTTCTGAGAAAAATCTTTTATTATTGTTGTTGTTTTTTTCTTCTTTCTTTTATGAAATCAAAAGAAATAAATAATATTTTTATTAACAATATCGGAAGTATATCATATTTCTTATTTATTTTATGGAAATCTTAGACTCTATTCTATTTGTTCGTAGACTAGAATTGCATGACATGAAAGTCAGGAAATGATTACTAATCAAATATTTATCTCAAAGTAGTTATATCACTCGGTTGCCGATAATAAGCGGTATCAAGAGATCAACTAATAATAAGTCGTTAGAGTGCCGTTATTTTATCTTCTTATATTTAAAGATTATAATAAATAAATAGAAAAATCTTTACGGATATAAATACGTCATTGAAATTTTAATTTTCAATTTCAAGATATTATAAAAATAATTTATATTGTTTAGTTTTTATTTTAGAAACAAAAAAAAAAGAAGCCTTGATCATTAGACATTCCAGTAAGAACAAAATTTATACTGACTAAATAATCCTTTGATAAAACCCTTGAATCTTTAATGAAATGGTAAAAAAAAATAAATCCATCTTCATACTTATTTTTATGCAAAACCAATCGCAAACAAAAAATCTTTATATAAGAGGAACTATCACAATAAACAGATAGATTCCAAGTGATAATTAATATGATTTGTTGACTAAAGATAAGAGTCCTTTTTTTCTTTTTCTTTTTTCAATAGTAAATATTTGAATTCAATTATTTGCTATATAGAAATTACCATATCAATTCAATGGTAAACTTTGGTCAATAATCAAAGTTCGATTGAGAAAGACAACTACATGTGTTACTAATGATAGTGTCATTGCCAATACTGTTTTTTTTTCTTTGAGACAATACATAGCATGATGAATTATAACAATCTGTTACATATAATGTTTCCTATTAAACGAGACGACAACTATCGAATAATTCAATTGATTTAATCTGTTTTCTAGAACATTACTATTGATAAACAATAAATCCTTGTATTAAGTTAATTCATTTAGTCATGCAATAAAAATTTTTCCAATACAAATACATTATATAGATTTCTATGATTAATAAATTTACAATTAATTGATTATTTAGCAACTTCTAATAATTATTATTTTTCCTCAGGATTTATTTTTATTTTATTTGATTATTTAGATATATATATATATCAATGTCTACAACATAGAAATATTCTTCTTATATAATCAAAATTATATTATGAATAAAGTTATTCGAAATAATTATCTATTTATCTATAGATTTAATTCTTTGTCGACAATTTTTAAAGCTTTTATTTTCTATATGTAATCTATCATATACATTGCATGGTTTGTATTAATAGTACTCTCTATTAAATTAGAATGATTTCATTGTGTGTGTGTGTTTTTTGCACGTCTTGACCGTTATCATCCATCGTTATAATATTAGTAATCATACCCTAAAGTCATTTAAACACGTATGACTTCTAATATTTGATAATAATCTAAGTAATATTATTCTTTGTATTGACTAAGATGCCTATAGGCGATAAGAATTCATTGACAGCTTTTTAAGAGTCTTTTCCATTCGACACCGTCTTTATTTGATATGATTATTTCTCATATTGCGTCGATATATTTTTTCATGATGTAGCTACATCAAGAAAACAAGAATGACAAGAAACCATATATCAAATTATTCATATAGGAAATTTTTTTCAAAAAACAAAAAGAAAAGACAAAAAAAAAATAATTAGAAATAATGAACATTATCATGCATCATAATGTTCTATAATGCATTATTTCTTTTTTTTTTTGTTCTTACGGAAATAAATGCATTAATACTCATCAAAATGACAATAAATTTTTATGTATTTTATATAAAAAAAAAAAAAAAGAAATTATGTATTGATGTCTTTTGTATATGCAATAAAGCATTGTGATTATAATCATATAGAAGCCATGAATCTGCTAGAATTAATTCTATTTTCAAAAAGCAACTAATAGAAATGAAGATTGATTTACTAATTGAATAATCACTAGTGATTATCAGGTGAGATGATCAGAAAAAAGAAATATACTTACTTATAGATGTTGCAACAACTTATTAACGATAATTCTTTGTCAAAGAAACTTATATATCATATTACAAATACAAAGAATTACAGAGAAGTCAATCAAAGAGAGAAAAAAAAAGCAAGATGAAGATGTAGATGTTAGTATCAAAATAGAAGAAGACGATAATGCTTAATGGCTTTCATTAAAAACAAATAGTAGGAATAGTATTTCTAGATTTGTTGATTAAAGCCCTTGATAGACATTAAAGATATTACTTTTCTATATAAATCTATTGTAGAAGTACTCATAAGGCAGAGTTAGGTCTTTATATCTTATAAATTTGATCCTCACAAAAAGAACGTTTTCTTGAGTGTCAAAAAAAAACCGAGAATTTCTTATACTACATTAACGCAAAAGATTAACTGACATTTGGTTATGACAATAACATTTACTATCTTCTGCAGATCTTAATGGTGCATCAAATTCATCTCCATCCTGTCTTATCGATGACTCGATTTTGTCTTCTTCAAATTCTTACGCTCATAAGCAATTCTCAATAGGAAAACGTTATCGTTTTTGAATTCAATTAAAAAGTATAATTGACATAGAGTATCGATTTTGCAAGGTACCCTGCTCTGCCAGCCTATCCAATCCGATGAAGTAGGATATGAAAATATCAACCTGTGAATATCACTGATCTGTTGTCATTTATGTCAAATATATAAATATAAAAAGTTTATGTTACACATTTTCTTTCAACCTTTTTACAAATACAATTCCATGATCTATCTATTCTGTCTTCTAGCAAAAATTACCAAAGGACTATAATTATATTCAACGAATAATAGATGAATTCAAGATTCCATCGAGAATGTTGAACATAAAGAATATTCAGCTGACTACAGGTCATACTTGGAGTCGGTAGAGTTTTTTTTTTCGATTGAATCGGATCGATCGATTGAAATTCTTGACTAAAAACCAGTCCGGTTAATATATAAATTGACGAACTACTATTCATTTCAAAATATAATGTGCTCAAATGTTTTTTTTTTTGAATAAATTTTGATAGACACATCATCGAGATCTGTAGTTTCCACTATTCAAGAGAAAAAATCTGAAGTCATAGAAATTTGACTGATCAGCAATAGACTAATTAGATAAATTTTTGAAAAAGATATTCTGAAGCTATTTTCCTTTCGATAGAAAAAAAAAACTTTCTCTTTCGATCTACACAAGATCGGCATTTCTAGTTTGTTCCATTTGAGAGTTATAAGACTTTCTCTGAGACCTGCGATTTTAGCGAATTGATTTTGACTATCCGAAAAAGTAGCTAGACTGAGGCAATTTATAATGCTGAGTTAAATAGTGATATTTATTGTTTCTGATTTGACATTGTTATCTCAATATTTCTGAAATTTCACAATCAACTTTTATGTAACGAAGGAATCGGCATATCAGTTCGAACCTAAAAACAAATATCACCATTCGACTTAGCATGGTAAATTACTCCTGATTAGCAGCTTCTCCGGATGATCACAGATCAATTGACTGAAACCGGAGAATCTCAAGAAAAGTTTTATTTAATCTCGAATAGAATAAGCTAGTCTTCTCTCTTGAATGATAAAAATAGTAGATCTCTACGATATTCCTATCAAAAGTTATTCAAATAAGACTACAGTTCCACGATGGCATACAATGTGAAATTCATATAAGGATTTTTATACTAAATAAAATATTTTTAGATTTTCTCTATAACCTAGATATTTTCATAATTACATAAGGGTAGTAGTTGGAATCATTTTCACAACAGAAGTAAATCTTTTCTTGATGGTTTTTTAATGAAAGCATGAATTGACAGCTGCTAGCTATTATTAAGAATTTCTGACAATTGATTAAAAATTGTTCAGAAAAGTGGACTTGAAAATCTTTGGTTTAAACCAGATTTAACTTCTGATGATTTATTAATTTTTCACCACTATAAAAAAATTTATTTAGCATAACCCGAAATCCTCATCATATGATGAGAAAGCGTGAGCTCAATATTTAGAACTGGAACTCTGATGAGAACCAAAAATTTGTGAATCGAAGACTTTTAGGCTCATATCTCTTGATCGTCAAAGTCATGGAAATTGATAAAATGAAAATCAGCAGATCCTATTTCAAGTATCTTACAGATTATATTATCAACTTTACAACAATTCGTTCATACGCTATGTATCATAAGTGTTAAAACATCACTTCACTCTGTCTACGAGCAAACCAAATAAATCCATAATTATGGCTTCATGAATACTTACCGTGGTTTTTATACTCTGTGAAATGATTATGCATAATAGAACGCATTATTAAGAAAACCGACTCATCTTTGTTCTATATTATACAATAGAAAAGAACAAAGAAAGAAAAAACAATACCTGGTCGATAATTTTGAAAATCATCATTTAGTATATTCATCAATCTTAAATTGTAAGTTGTAAAAATTCTCATAGTTACATGATAATATTAAATTCATAAGAGAATATTTGAATGTATAGAAAATACATGAAATTCTCATTGAGTTCATACTTCTTCTCAGATAAAATATTCAAAGTTTTAAATCGTCAATTAGAAACATTTTTTTTTCAGCAGAAAATCAATTAACTATCATGTATCTCTAATTGTATGTAAGAACTCGAATCGTATGTCATTGTTTTTTTTTCTATCTCGTTCCCGTAGGAAAATCACGGAAACAGAAATTCCCTAAAATGTTTGAAAAATCTTTGTTCTTCTCATAATCAGGTTGTCTCTAGAACCGTCACATGTCCATGATAAACTAGCAGCAACTTATTTTATCGACTAGAGCTCATACGGACAATAAATAATAGTCTTACAGATAATCGTGTTAAGGCTGATGTGAGCTCTTTTACAATTTTTTATGAATCTTTTTTGAGATATAACATATATGGAATTATACACATATTTTATATAAGAATCAGAAGGAGAAAGGATAAAACAGAATGCATTCAAGTTGAGGTATAGTTTTATATATACTATAAAAGTTCTCTCTATCAGACAAACGCAATACTCAAACTTTTGTTTTGAAAAAACAGAGAATGCTGTCAAAAATTCCATCTAATCAAATATGTATATCAATATGTGTTGTTCGGAAAATATTTTCTATTATGTAAACATACCACGATTAAGACTAAAAATTCCAAACAATTTAACTTATAGCACGGATATCTTAGCACAAAATATTTACTCATTTTTCGGTCACTTAAACTCAGACGGTTCGAATCAGAATTTTTTCACTCTTTTTCTGAATATATGTTCACAATCTCATTCTAAAGTAATATTCGACAACTACCACATAGATTATTTCAAAATAGTAGTTGTACAGAATACTATTTTAGGCTAGACAATTTTTAATGGTCCAGTTTTGTATAGCAAAGTTTACTGTACAAAGTATGTTATTTACTTTTGCACGATAGATTTTAAAACTAATGGTTTCTTTTTTTGACCAATACTGATTTCCATAGAAACTAGCGATATATTGGAAATACATTTCGATTATTGTAATAAATTATTTTGTACAGAATTCAGTAATGTTGAGTTGAAGCTATTCTGAGACACAAACTAATAACTGTACCAAAACCACTACTTTACTTTCTGCAAACATAATTTTAGACTTTTTTCAGAAAATTTACTTGTAGTTATTCAATCTCATTCTCACTGATTCTAACTAATCACTTCTAGCTCTAATCAATCATCTTTTAATGATCAAAAAAAAAATGAACGAATATATTGTGCATAGATTTTTGCACTATAGATTAGTTTAATAAAAGAATAAAAATAAAGTAACTTGATTCTTGAAAATTATATCGAATGATCAGAAAGTTTCTATACAAGATATTTGTAGACTTTTGACTGGCTAGAAAATTTATGAGCCGATATTTTCGACGAACATAATTTGTTCATTTTTACCTACTTCAAAAGTATTTCAGACGAGTCATAATTTTGTGTAACACGATCTCTAAAAGGAGTATCGAAGTATAGGAATAAAAATTTGAAATCCCTCCTCCTAGGCCATAACAGGCGCCTGACAAAGATGATCACAGATGGTGACAGATGCCTGCCAGAGATTAGCACAGATGATGACAGATGCCTGTTGGAGAACATCATAGATCGCAACAGACGCCTGTCAGAGGTTTTTTAAAGATGTCCTTTCAGTGTAAAACAGTTGTTGATTTTTCACAAATGAGTATTAAGGAAAAACAAAAATTGAGGTGTCTCATCATAAGAGAAAAAAAAATCTTCAAATAAGGTATTTCTTACGAGGAAAGGCCACCAACTGTCTCCTCGCTTTTGAGCTGAAACTCAGTTGACAATATGTAATCGAACGTGCTGATTCCGAATATCACAATGGTTTTTGCCCGCTTTCGATTTAAAGACTCATTTTTTAAAGATCTTGGTTTTTCAACCGAAAAACCATTTTCACTAAAAAATTTTCTTGACCTGTCCAAATGAAAGAGCACGTCGTCAAACCTACAGAAAACAATTTTTCAAGGTTCTAAGCGAGGTTTTGAGCGATTTTTCTGCGCCTAAAACTTAAAAAAAGAGTGAAAAACCGCTAATATTCTTACACAATTTATGAAAGAAAAACTACAGTTTTTCTTTCTGTTCTGTTTTTTTACTTATCAAAGGCATTCAAAGAGGAAGGCTGCATGCATGTGTTAGAAATGATATACATCATGATACATTCCAATTTCACAAGAATTTGGTAAAAAGGAAAAACTGAACACAGATAGCAGCTATAGAAAAATTTTCAAAGCATGTGAGATGCATAATTCAGTGCAAAGAACAGAGAACGGAAGAAAAATATTTATAAGAGCAGCAGTCTATAAAAATATATGTAATTTTAACACTCTTATGAAGTGTCAGAGTTATATAACGTTCGACACCAAGAAAGAAAAATAGTAGTTTTTCTTTCATAAATTTTGTAAGAATATTAGCGGTTTTTCCCTCTTTTTTTAAGTTTTAGACGCAAAAAACTCGCTCAGAACCTTGAAAAATTGTTTTCTGTAGGTTTGACGACGTGCTCTTTCATTTGGACGGGTCAAGAAAATTTTTAGTGAAAATGGTTTTTCGGTTGAAAAACCAAGGTCTTTAAAAAATGAGTCTTTAATTCGAAAGCGGGCAAAAACCATTGTGATATTCGGAATTAGCACGTTCGATCACCTATTATCAACTGAGTTTCAGCTCAAAAGCGAGGAGACAGTTGGTGGCCTTTCCTCGTTAGAATAGTTTCTGATCTACAAGTTGATATATATAAATAAAGATTTTAACTTCCAAATTAAAGATTATTTCACTACTCTCGAACAAAATTTTCTATTCCTAACTCATCAGAAATATTTTCTTACAGGTCAAAAGTCTACTAACATCTTATCTAAAAACTTTATAATTACCCATTATTATTGAAAATGAAAGATTTGATATAGGTTATTTGATTTTCTATATAACGGATTTATACATTTTACTTTTGTGCAATAATGATAAAATTTTTAGTTCATTTAAAAAATTTATTTATTTAATAAATCAATATAATGTACAAAAGAAAAAAATACATAGAATTAACGTACTCATTCTTCTTTTGTTTAATATTGAAAATATCTTCAAATTATACATCACATGTAAATTAATATTTCCATTAGACTTGAAGTCGACTATGGCATCTCATGATGACTTGTAATTTTCCGTAGCTCATTATGAAATCATTTGATAAGAAATAACTTGAATAAATAATCTATGAAAGTATTCAATTGAATAATTTTACTGTAGGAATCTTTTCAATATCAAAATAATTAATAATCAAATCGATAAAGAAAATAATCCAAACACTTTTAAATTTGACATTATTTTCAAATGCTAAATTTCAATTCCTTTTATACTTTTACTAAACATTATTTTTATATGATTTCTTTTGTTCTATTAATCGCAAACAAAATACATTATAAATTCTATAAACAAAATCCTTTTTTTTTGTAATAATTATGATTATTATTTCATTCTTTTTTGTTCTTGTATTAAATTTTCATATATATAAATTTAAAGACAAACTTGTTACATTAATCGAATAAAAGATTATATATACATATATATTGCCAATATTCAACAAAATTCCTATTTGATTTCATTCAGCTCAATATTATAATATTCGAAATTCTAATAATATAGCATTTTTGTTTCTTTACCTTTATTTATGTGTAGTCGAGACATTTATATACATTCGGGAAATCTCTTAATTGAAGAGAAATCAAATAAATCTTATTTCAACAAAAAAAACATAACCTATGAATCATTGATATATTGTTATGAATTACACCAATCGTTGAACTGTTTGTTTTTTTTTTCTCCATTGTATTAAAACCTAGAAATATTTACCACAATAAATCACCATCAGGATGTATCTGTTGATTGTTTTCGTCTATAAGAAATCAAAACGGGGAATAGAACAATAGAAAAAAGGCTCACGAGATATACGTATATATATATGTATAATAATCTTATTGTCTTGATCACAAAATAAATCATATATCAGGGCACACTGCCTCATGTGTTTTATTATACACTACAACATATCTGATAAAGTAAACGAAGAAAACAAAAAACAAGAAAACAAAAAAAGAAAAACGAGATCATTCACCGAATAGCACGAATGTGTATGTCTTGTTTGAAACTAGAAAACTTACACGACCACTGCAATTGACATTGTTTGTCCAATAGATGAACAACATGAAGAGAGTTCGATGTATTCACTAAATTTTCTTTTTATGTATATAATTTTATATACTTTAATCTCTCTTTAATACCTGTTTGTTACTTTGACAGAATTTAATTCACGAAGAAATTGTAAAATATCATTATCAATAGAATTTTTACATTTTTTACTTTTCGATGATACATCATGATGATCAGATGATAATTTTCGTTTATTTGTATCAACTGTTGATAATGGTATAGGTTTTTCTATTAAACAATCTGAATTTAATAATTCACATACATGTACATATGTTCGTTTAAGTAATAATTGTGTATATAATGTTTGTGAACGTTGTCGACGAAGTTGTTTTTGTTTTGTTGTTGTTAAGTCAAGTATATTACGTGCTTCGGAATAATCCATATCGAAGACAAATTCATCTGATGTAAAAGATAGATGTTCATTTTGTTGTGGCATTATAAATTAGATTATATATTAATGAAAGTTTAAAGTTAACTTACGATTGAGCAAAACGTACAAATGAATGAATGAATGAATGAATGTGAATGAATAATCAGTTGTGTAATATATAGTGGGCTGCAACAATGACACACTAGGAGGATGTTTGACTCATATAAAATACATCAGAATAGAGGATTACTGATAAAGATGGTGATTTGGATTTTTCCGTTTTAGTTAAAAACTTGATAAAATTAATTTTAAAACAAATGTTTGAATAATTTATTTTGAAATATATATTTATTTTTTTGAGAATTTCAGAGTTTTAAAGCGACACCTATATATATCGAGCAGATGGAGACATAATTAATAACCGCTTTTTGCATTTCATTTTTTCATCAGTTAATTCGTTTTATCGAAAAAAACAAAAGATATGACCAGATGCAATGTGAAAAGCTCTACAATTTAAGAAAGACAGCTCATTTTATAACTGTACTGTTTGTTTCCAAAATGGACACGACTCGGAGCGAGCAAATTTTGACACTGCGAAGAAGATGATTTATTGATACATAACGAATTCTTTTTCTTATTCCTTTCATTAATGAGCCATGTTGAAAGCCATAATCGATGGCCGACTGTAGAGTAATTGATGAGTGTTTCATTATATTTTCCGATTTAGTCTGACACTACTTACTAGAGGCACATACAAGAGTCATATAATACCATATCACAGCTGTACAAGTGCTGTTAGTTAAGAAAAAGAATTACAATCCAAAAACCTTCGAAACGTGGTTATGCGAATGATTGATGATGAGATGAGATCGGTACAAATGACCAAACAATTACGAAATGTGGTCAGCCAATGTACAATTAGATGATGGAAAAATTTGTGTAAAGAAACTACTGAACATATGATCTGAAAAAATCTATGGGTACACATAAAATTGTGCGAACGAATGGTTTTATACAAAGGGTTAAACAACAATTAATTCACAAAGGTCAATGAAGTGCAAGGCAATTAGCTACACGTGTTTTCGAAAAAAAAAACTTGTATGACTTCTTCTACACATATTATCTTCTATATAAGTGTTTTTCGAATTTTTTTATAGTGTGATGGATAGCCCACGACGAGTACTACACGATATCATAATTTTATATTCCATCTGCTCACTTGTAGAAGAAAAATAAGACAAACATTTCTATTTCTTGGACGCAAGAAAAATATTAATAATCGAAATTTCAACATTTTTGACTTTTTCACCTGAAAAATGTTGATTAAATAGATTTTATTCGTTCACCTTTACAATCGATAAGAGATAAACATGTTTTTTTCATAGATATCACACACGTTTTTACAACATTAATATCAATATTTCTGAATTCTTCAGCTAAAAAAAGTTCGAACTCATCAATATTTACAGGTTTTCTTTTTTCTACGTTGCATTTCACTATTGACCATGTGTTCTTGATCAGATTTGCATCTGGACTGTTAGATGACCAGTCTAATATTTGTGATACATTTTCGTCGATAAAATTGTTTACAAATATTACTCATGTGTTTGGGATCGTTATCCGACTGTAAGCGCCAGTTTTGATCAAACTGATCCAAACGAAAGAATCAGCAAGTAATGTTACATTATTTTCTCTCATTACTTACGCCTGGCAGTCGGAACAAGATAGTCTTCAAGAATACTAGCATATAATATGGGCCATCAAGATTGCATCGAAACGTGTGACAGGTCAATACGCCTTCCATACTTATTATCCACAGATTTGAACTTTTTGACGAGTTTTAGGTGAGCATTTTAATTCTTTACTAGGATTTTTCCTCCGTCGACGAACTGTATTTCGAAAAAGCTGAAATGAAGATTCATCTGTAAATATTCTTTTAGTACAATCACCGTTTTTATGCTTTTCAGTCCATTGTATACGTCGTTCTTTTTCGTCCGATGTTTACATATTAGTAGATTGAGGTAAAACATTTTTATAGCCATATTCATCAAGGAAATGGCTAAATCGTTGATATCAATACTAATTTGTAGTACATCTTCTCTTCGATAATCTTTCTTTTATTTCGCTTTTTTAAAATTCTAGATGGCTGTATGCTTTGATATACCCTTGCATGGGCGGCGCAAGGTCAGTTTTGTAGGGGTAGCAATAAACTGTTAAATGAGCTCTACTTTCTTCCTCTTGCTCAATCCGATGCAAAAAACTTTTTTACTGAGAACTGAACTTCTCGAACGTGATGTATGCAAAGCTCGAGCATTAACTACTCTAGTAGTGCATTAAACCCGCTATACTTAGTATATGCACTTTTTATTGAGTACGTTTACTACTTCAATTTTAGTCTTCAGTCACTATTACATGTTCACAAATGTTTATTATTAATAGGAAAAAATACGTTTTTGTTCGAGAATGATATAGAATTATTTTGTTCATTTTCAAAAAAATGTTTTTCTTTTATCTTTTTTCAATAGAAAAGCAGTTCCAATAGCATCAATATCAATTTCATAATCTCATTCAAACGGATGTTTCTTAATAAATGACCGATTTTTGTATTTCAGATTTTAATCTTTAAAAATTTTTATTAAAAAATCGAGTATACCACAAGATGCAGCGTACAAAGGTCTACAATTCACGAAGCAAGACTGATTTTGGTTGTTTAATTTTGATTTTGAAAAAGACAAAATTCTGTACAACCACTTTTTGAAGGCGTCAAAAAACCATTTCTTCGCTCTTATTTTATCGGTATGTCTCTTAATATATTTTCTTTAAAAAAGTATAATACACCAGAAGGTGCAGAGTGAAAAGATCTACAATCCGCAGAGTGAAGCATATTTTGGTTGTGTAATTTTTGTTTTCAAAAAAAACCAAAATTCCGTGAGAATAGTTTCCATTGTACCTAACAGATCATTTTTCTATTTCAATAAGCAAGTCATTTTTTTCTTATGTCATCCTTTTATCACCTAATTGGTTTTATCGTATATATCTCAAGATGCAGCGTAAAAAATTCTACAGTGTACAAAGCAAAGCTTTTTTAATTGTATACTTTATGTTTTGAAAAGAACCAAAAATCTGTGAGATCGTTTTGCGCAGCGTCGAAAATTGAATGCACAGAATTCCATTTATTTTCAAAAAATACCAAGTATACAGTTAAAATAAGGTTTCCTTTGTGCCTACAGAGATCTTTACACTGCATCTAGTGCTATTTTCTGTGCTTCTTTAAAATGTATTTAAAGATTAAAATATGAAATAGAAAAATTGGCCATTTATTATGGGACACTCCATGTATATTGCGGGAAACAGATACATCAGGATAGCAATA
Source organism: Rotaria sordida (assembly GCA_905250125.1). NCBI lineage: Eukaryota > Metazoa > Rotifera > Eurotatoria > Philodinida > Philodinidae > Rotaria > Rotaria sordida. Next base: position 23,835 of record CAJNOL010000548.1, on the reverse strand, counting down.
AACAGTTCCTGAGACAAAAATTCAATCTTCATACATAAAATACAGAATTACATCGAATATATGTATGTTGAATAAAGTAGTTTTACTCGAGAATATACAAGAAGCATGAAAATTTAGAGGAAGCAATAAGTTCTTATTGATTCCAATAATTTATTTTAGGGGTTGCAATTGCTAACTATTGCATTGCTGGTGCGCCGCCTATGCACCCTTGACATGTTGTTATTTTATCCGTTCCGTTCTACTGTACTATCATTGGTTTGTATGAAGACCAATCACATACAGCAACATCAACATCATTGATGCATGGGATCGAACAAAAGGAAGTCATATAAGATATAATTCAAATTTCTTATTTTACACGGATATATCGATCAATCATATTCAAAAAAAAAAACAAAAATATGAACATTAATACATGGATACAATTTGTTGTACTAATTCTTTGTTTGATAATAGTTGCAGCTAAAGATTTTTATGAAATCTTAGGTGTTAAACGAGATGCAAGTGAAAAAGAAATTAAAAGAAAATTTCGTCAATTAGGTAAAATAAAGAAAATTTCTATTTTAAAATAAATAAGTAAATTAAAAAAAAATTCTTACTATTATTATTTTTAGCTTTAAAATATCATCCAGATAAAAATAAAGAACCAAAAGCTGAAGAAAAATTTCGTACTATAGTTGAAGCATATGATGTATTAAGTAGTCCAGACAAACGTCGTCAATATGATATGAATGGACGTCAATCATTTGAATCATCAAATCAAGATGATTTTTCGAATTTTCATTTTAATATGCATGATTTTTTTAAAGAATTTGATGCTGCACAATCTCAATTTTATGAAGCTCACCATCGAGCACATCAACAAGCACATCAAAAAGCACATCAACGTGCTCATCAACGTGCACATCAACGAGCACAACAAGGTTTTTTTAATTTTGATTTTGGTTCACTTTTCGATGATGATGATGAAATTGGAATGAATTCAAATAATCTTGATGATAATTTGTTGAATATTGGCGATCTATTTGGAGGATTCGGTAATAGTTTTGGTGGAGATAATGTTCATACGCATAGATCAAGTTTTACAAAACATACTCATCAACATTGTCATACTATAACACGACGAGAAGGAAATACTGTATCAACAATTACTGAATGTAATTAAATTTGTCTTTCATTTCAATTTTCATCATGTATTATCTTATTTTATTTATTTTCTTGGTTTGATATCATTCTAATAAAAAAAAATCTCGTTTTTACATGTGGTTTTATTTTTAAAAGACATTAATATCAATTCATTACTGAATATTTTACTTTGTAATAATAGAAAATAAGTTGATGGAACTTTTCAAAGTGCAGTAACCATTAGTATTTAATTCTTCAGATATATTGGTAATTTTTATTACTCTCCGTCAGTATCTGATATCGGTTAAATTTTTGTGAGTCAAGCTCTGGTATCGATCGTTTTTCTCTTTCATTCGACAAAATCAATTTCTCAATCCATTTTATTTCCTTTCATTTCATAATTGGAAACAAACGATGTGTTCTTGATATTTCGCAGTTTGAACAACACGATTATGTAGTAGAATTTTTTTTCGGTTTTTCTTTTCTTATGTAAACAATCTATCATTTTTATATGACCATTGAAGACACAGTACACTCGAGTGACACGATAGTTGAGCTCCCAACACTTGAGCCTGCATCGATTAATTACGAAAGAAACAGAATCAATATGCAATCACTTTGTTCAATACAAAATTAGTCGATCGAAACTTGCAACATGTTCCTATGAGATTGATTGAGCCACTATTATATTTCTCTATAGCCAAGTCAATCATCTTCACGAAAACGAGTAGATTTTTTAAATTATTTCTTTTTTTAAATCCAGTCTCGATTAGTGTTCTATCATATTCTATTGTTATTATACAACGTCAATTGTGAAATTCTCAATAGTCAAGAACTAACTTCCACTTGATTGTTTTGGTTACCTACGGGTAGTGTGTGTATGGATATGATTGCAGTGGGATGTAGACGTTCTATGCATATACATCCATATCCGCACTACTATCATAATTCGAAAAACTTATTCGTTTTCTTAAAGATAATTCATTTAGCTACGGAAAAATATACTAGAGAGTTATCAATATCATGTGAGGATGGGGCATGTTTTTATATCTTGTCCTGCCGCCTGCCAGGACAGAAAAAGTTATCTTGTGTTCATCTCTGGTGTGCACTACTTTTGACCTGAACAAAGTTAGCGAATATTGATTCTGTTTCTTTCGTAATTAGCCAATGAAGGCTCAATTGTCGTTGTATCGTTTTGGCCATTGTAAATAGGAGAGTGGAGGATGTAAATGTATGAAAAACTTTTATTGTTCAGCTATTGACTAATCAAATAAGTCTTCATTCAAGTTTTTGAAAATGATAAAAACAGGAGTGGTCTTCGAATCTTGAAAAATGTCTCATTTTCCTCAGCATTTTATTGTTTTTTTTGCTTACCAATTCCCGAAAAACGCCCAAACACTACTCTCTTAAGTTCAATCAACTTTAATAAAAATCTTTCAACGAATCTCTTTAATTGTGTACGCTTCCTTCAGTTCTAGCGACCTCGAGACATCCCTAGATAGAACAACAATTTTGCCTAATCGATTTCAAATTCTAAAGTGATCATTCAATAGATGTTTTGAACATTTTTCAGTGATCTCAGCAATCGACCAATGATATCTAATTACACCATAATAAATCGGAATAGGAGCTTTCATTCACGTTGAGCACAGTAGTGATGTTTGCTTTCAGTTATAAAACGATCTGAAGTCAAAAAATTTTAAAACTCATAGAGACATATCACCATTGGACTCAGTATAGACAAAAATCTCTTATCGAACCCATGTAAGAGTAATCAGACGTCAATTGACCGATTTCAATACTCATAGTTTCTTAACGGAGAAAACTAAAAAGATCGATCTTACGCAAAATTCAAATGAAAATTAATTTCATGAGTCAATAGCTAATGAATAAAATGTTTTTTCATATAATTACTCTCCCACCTGTCGTCTTTCGAATACTTGACAACTGCAAGTCTCTATCTTATTTCTATGAAAACTTATTCAAAAAGCAATAGGAGATATTATATTTTGAAATGAAAAGTAGTTTATAGTAAAAGAAGCAGAAGTATTAATTGTTACTTCTATTCTTTATTGCTTCTTAAATTTGATTTCAAATGTATTTTTCAAACATTAACTTCCGCTTCTCCAATTTTGTTTTGTGTGTTAGATCTATGTTTTCATTAGGTTACCAGTATTATTAATATAAATAAACATCATTTATTTAAATTTGTTGAATTTTAATTTTACACTTAAATTTGAATTTCAAATTATAGGACTCTTTTCTTTTTTCTCTTGAAAGTATTCAACATGCAACGTTGTTAAATATTTGATTGTCTAGATTATCAGCCAAATTAAAAACATGTCTATTTTCACAAAAAATAACAATATATTATTCTTATACAAAACACACGGAATCAATCGTTCTATTTTAATACAAATCAATATATTATCTTTTTCTTTTTGTGATCTATATTAGATGCTGAATTAGGTTGTTGTAGACTATATGTATCTACTTGACTATTGATTTTACGACATGTCGAATTATTCGATGAAGATGTTGGTGTACCATATTGATATCGATGTGGCATATTCTTATGGATTTCATTGGCCTGTTTGTTATGCCATTGATGCATAATATCAGCATGACTAACGCCAGAAATAGTATTTTCCGTAAAAGGAATTTGCAATCGCATATTGATATAACGTTCAGCTATACCTAAATGAGAATTATAGTGTGTAGATTCAGATGATGTATAGTGACGATGAGGAATTGAAGTTTGAACTTCGAATCTATTTAAAAATAATTATTATTGAATAAATGAATTCTATATACATACGATTTTGTTTGTTGATTTTTTGATTTATTTAAATTGGATTCTTTATCAATAAACGTTGTATTTTTTTGTCCCATGAATAATCAACTAAATATGTAATATAGTTATGATAAGATAGTTTGTGTCTTGTTGAATTTAATAAAAATATAAAGATTTTATTTAGCTTAAATATTTATATGTATATGTATAGTGAAGATGAATGAGTCAAGTCGTTTTAATTTTAATCCCATTAATTTGAATAACATTTAGAACTTCTTCCTTCTTCCCATGGTTTTATCGATTGGAAATTATGACTCAAGTATTGACTGATAAAGGGACGTTTCTCTTTCTTTATTTTTTTTATTATAAACTATACTTACATTCGTTACGAAAAATTTCATAATGCTTTTTTTTCTTTTCTTTTCATCATTAATATTAGTACAAGAGAAGCACTATGTAAGACAAGTAAATGTCAAAAAACAAAACATGACACACATTAAAAGATAAGTTCTTTTCATATACAACTAAACGTATACATCGTATTCAATATCCACTATTAAAATTTATGTGCATAATAAATCAAATAAATTTTAAAATGCTTATAAGAATGCAAAATCGACGCAATCATTATTGAGTTTTTTTTCTTGTTGCCGATGAATAAACGAAATAATATGACTGTAAAAAAAAACAATTTCTAATATATTAAAATTGCGTAAATTAAGGAAGAACTCAATGATTGAATATTATTGGTAATATAATTAGAATGTATATCAACTAGAAATATTTCTAGTCTGGTAAACCATTTATTATATTGATATCGATAGAATAACATATATATACGTATTCATGAGAAAAACGATAATAAATCAATGATGAAATCATTCATAGCAATTGAAAATACTTATAAAATCAAATTTGAATAAAACAATCATAACAGCATTATTCATTGATCTTCAATATTAAATATAAATCATTGAATTAGTAATTTTTCTATTTAATTGTACCATTAATTTTACAGAAAAAAGAAAAACAAATAATTTCTTCAATTGAAAAATCATCTTATTTTGTATCCTTCATGAAAAGATTAATATATTAAAAAATTTCATTTATCCTGAAATTGTCTAAGGAAAAAAACAATCTCTAGTTTGTTTGTTTTTTTCTCATTGAACAAAACTTATAATATACTGTTTTGTCTTTTCTGGTTATTGTTGTCGTCATGCTGTTTTTGCCACAGAATAAAAGACAAGGAAAAAGAAAAAAGAAGATATAGGAATTTCATCGCTCACAACGAACAAACAAACAAATAAAGAAAAAAAGACGCGATCTTGCTGGTTGTAATCGTGGAAAGTATGAAGCAAACGAAAAAAGAAAAAAAAATAATAAAACAAAAACGCGGACGCAAGCATAGCGCAGAACAACATTAAAGAAAAATATGGCTAATACAAAGAGACGATCTCTCTCACACACACTGACGAAAAAAAAAAAAAGAAGAAAATGTTATAGTTTATCACGAAAAAGTTAGACATGAACGTAGAGGAACGAAAAAAAGAGTGTGTTCTTCAACTTTTTACAAAAAAAAAAAAAAAAAGTGAAAATGAAATTGTTGATAATTAAATCAACATTTCATAAAAAACGTATTTATATCAGTGAATGCAAATAATTCACGCTAGGAGAAAGATAGAAGAAGAAAGGAAAAAAAAAACTGAGAGACTATGAATAAATAATTTATCTTTTCACTTGGTTCGATGATGTGATGATGATTGTTGATTTGTAGGTTTTCCAGATGTTTTATCATTACCATTACAATTTGTATTTGTTGAATCCATTAATAAATTTGTTGTTACACCTGATGCATCAGCTAATGTATTAACTGGTGTCGATGATGATGCAGCTGATGGTAAAGATGGTGATGATGATGATGAATTTGATGTTCCAACAATACGTGGTGATGATGTACCACTATTTGATGATGCTGTACCACTTGAACCAATACCCGATGTAAGACCGGATGATGATGGATGAAGTTGTTGCCATGGTGGCATACTTTCATTACTTTTATCTAAACGTTTTGCTTCTTCAAATGATATTTTCTTTTTATTAGCAATTAATTGTTTAGCTAAAAAAGAAAAAGAAAAATAAAATTCAAACAAAAAATCTTAATTATCTTCTACCTTGATCAATAGTTGTTTTACCACCTTCAAGTGTTCCTAATGGTAATGTACCACTTGGTGTTAATCCTTTTAATGTTACAATATCTTCACTTTGTTCTCTGAAATAAAGATGATTTTGTTTTTTTTTTATTATTGTAGAAATAAAAAATAAAATACTATCAAAATTTACCTTAATGTTGCAAAATAACGAACCATTTTACCAACAGCTCGTACTTTATTACGTATCACTTCTTTGCGTGCCGCTAATGCAGCTAAAAAAAAAAAATAATGAACAAATGCATCATTCTCTAGAGAATATTTTCTATTCCATCTACCTTCACTTGTCATATCAACTAGAACAAAAGAAAAATACAAAAGATTACATATTGATTTCATAAATAAAATATCAACATACCATCATCATCTGGTGCATTAGGATGTTCTAATTCTTCATCTGAACAAATATTAAGAACATTAGCAAGCATTTCAGTAACTAATAAGAAAAAAAAAAAAAACAAATAAAATTCTGGTTGTTTTTCTTTTTGATAAATTTTTACCTTTTTCACCAACAAATGGTAAACTCCATGTAAATACATCCATAAAATTTGGTAACCAATAAGGATGAGGTGAACAATTAAATTGACGAATATTCATCACGTTATTTTCATATTTCAATATAGCAGCTTTATTATTATAAACATCAAGATAATTTGGAGCAGAAAATATTGTAATTAAACTTGGAAAACCGGTACTCTGACATTTTTTATACATACGATAACTATATTTCAAAAACAAAAAGAAAAAATAACCAAGTAAATAGATAATATTTTTCTACCCTGCATCTTGGGCTTCATGAGCACGAATTATAGATAATAATTGATTATTTTGTAAAAAATCACAACATGCAGCATAACTATTTTTATAAAAAAAAAAAAAACAAAAATATTATTTTATTAATTAAATTTTTATCATAACAAACCTATAAAAATACGAACATCCTCGTACTGTATTGTGACTATACTGTTCTGAAGTTCGTTCAGTACCATAATCTTCAAGTGGATCAGACCTAAATAAAAATAAATTTTCATTATTTATAATAGAAGAACATTTTTTTACCATAATAAATCGCACATAGGTCCATAAGGTGGTGGTTCTTTAAAGCGATCAAGTTTTTTAATATCATCAAGTGTATGAATTTCTGGTGAGAGACCGCCATGAACACATAAAAATTGACCGTTCATAAGAGCAGCTAGAAGTAATAAAAAAATTGTATTTATTAATCAAGATTACAGTAATATAATTCATATATTGAAGATTGGAGTTGACAAAAAAAAAAACACTGCAAACTTGTTCTTAATCATTTACAACAAAAATTGAATAAGTCATGATTAAAAGCATTGTAGCGTATACACAAATGATTTATTAACATATATGACATTTTCGTATAGGAAAAAACAAAATTGAAAATTAATTCAAAAAAGTTTGTTTAAATTCTTCCTGTGAATACTTTTAGTTTATAATCTGAAGTCAAAATAGTATAGTGAATCATGTGAAACTTCCGATTGAGGAAGGAAGTCCTTCAACAGATTAATTAATATTTAGTCCGGACAGTGTATATCATGTAGACTCGAATGAACTTTGATTACTCTGAAAAAAAGAAAGTTCGCACTCTATGAAGATATTGTGTTTTTATGGAATTTTTTAAGTTAATATTATTGTGATCACTCTCAAGAATACTATGAAAAAAAAATGATTTTTTGAATTGTGACTTGAAATTTTACAAAAAAAGATATGTCTTAATGAGAATAGTTTGTTATGAAAGTTTTAGATCTTGTTTTTTTTTTGAGCATTCCTATCTTGAAATAAGTACATCGAATTTATCATTGTCAAAGAGATCCCTTTACCCTCCATAGCCGTATCTTTAGATAAGAAAAAAAACAAAACCCTATTTTCATGATATTCTTGAAAGAGTCTAATGGTTCAAACTTTTTTCAGAGTATTCATTGTTTATTAAGATCTACATATTGCACATAGTCTTGACTTACAGTAAATAAATGAGTTCGGGGACTTTCCTCATGAGCTTCATCTTCTTTTGTTGTTTGTTTTTTTTTTCTTTAGAAAAATGTATTCTATTCCGAAGTACTTGAACTCTTTTTTTTTCTTCCTCTATTGAATAAGATCTCATTAGTTAAACTATTGTAAGTCTTTTATATCAAATATAATTTTATTTTTATAGACGTCTTACCAAGTGGTAAACAATCAAATGCTTCCATACATGCATTGTATACACGTTCTGTATATTTTATTTTACCTGAATATAAATAAAAAAAAATTAGAAAAGAGAAAAAAAAAGAAACAATAAATAGATATTCTTGCTCATTAATCTTACATTCAGTTTTAAAAGTAAAATATTCTGTTAAATGTCGACATTCATGATTACCACGGAGAAGAAAAAATGTTGTAGGATAAAGAATTTTCATTGACCATAAATAAAGAACGCACTAAAATTATAATAGAAAAACATAATATAAAATTTCTTTTTTCAAATGAATTATTATCTTACTTCAATGCTAAAATAACCTCTATCAACATAATCTCCAAGGAATAAATAACGAGTTGTAGCTGGTGAACCACCAACTTCAAATAATTTCATTAAATCAAAATATTGTCCATGAACATCACCACATACTAAATTTTATCATATAATAAATCAAATAAATGAAGCAAAAAAAAACAAGAAAAAAGAATTATATATATATATATATATATTTTTTATACCAGTTATTGGTGCCTCAACATCAACCATAGTTTTTTCTTGTCGTAATAATTTTGCACCGTCTTCGATTATTTTAAGTGCTACATCTTCAGTAACACGTCCTTCAGAAATAAAATGTGCTTTTAATATATCAACACGAGGTTTTCCACGTGAATCGAATACATCATAAGCTGTTAAACGTGCATTTGGTGGACATGGAATGGCTAAAAAAAAATTCATATAAAATTATTTATTTAAAAATTTTTAATTTTTAATTCTCTTACTTTTCATTACACGTTCAACAGTTGGCATTGTTGATGTTGCATCAGTTGTTGTTGTTGTTATTGTTGATGGTGGTGATGAAGATAAATTTGTTGTTTTATTGGATGAAGAGGAAGTAGAAATATTATTAGATGATACTGTTGTACTTGTTGCCATTATATTTTTCTTTTTGTGTTTTGTTTTTGTTATCAGGAAGATAATATAATATATTTTAATGACATTGATATATGTTGTTTAAATAGTTGATATAATAGCATGACAAGACAACAAAATAAAAATAAAATAGATCTAAAAATTATATATTGTAATATATCTATTTATATAATCATTTGTCCTTCATAAGGTAGTCAATAGGATACCTGTATATATATATATATCTACTATGTGTTTTAAAAAGTGAGAAAAAAGAATGATGCAGAACCACATATCGTCCATTGGGGCATGAAAATAGATTTCCTGCTTTCTGTCTCTCTCGTTTTTTCTTTTTACACGGACACGAAACGATGTTCTTTTTTTTTTCTTCTTCTTCTTCTTTTCTGTTGAATGCGTGTGCAGGACATGTCGACAGTATAGAGCAAAAGAAATTCATTTATCATCAAGTTTTTTTCTTTTTTCTTTTTTGCCGCTGGATGAAAAAAGAAGAAAAAAGAAAGAAAGAAAGAAAGAAAAAGAATAATAGGTTTTCTTTCTTTTTGTTCTTTTCTCTCTATTTGCGTTTGTTTTTCCATCGTCGCCGATTCTATAGTCGTTGTTGTTGTTGTTGTTATTATTATTATGCGAGCTTGAATGCATGTATATGCTAAGCTGCAAACATTTTGCTTTCTTTCTTCTTTTTTTTTCTTCTTTTCACATCATCAACAAGGGGATCGAATGAGTGCGAACTATCGTTGTTCTCCTCCTTATACCCATCAACAATATTTAGCTATTAATAGAGAAAGAAAAAAAAAAGAAAAGGAAGAAACATAACAAACAAGCGATATAGTAGTTCTTTTTTTTTTTATTATTTTTTTAAAGTTATTGTTGTCTTGCAAATCGATTGTTCTCTCGATTGACAATGACACAATGTGGAGAGGTCTGTTTTTTTCGTACACGACGTCTTCCACGATTCGATTAATGCATATTAATGGGTATCAAAGATCGTCGAGTCTCAATCAATCTATCTTTGTTTTTTTGTTTTTTCTTATCGTTCAACAAAACAAAAAGAAAAAAAAAAATATTCTTAGAAAAATAAATCTCAACAACGAAATACAACATCATTCAATATTAAATACATATATCGTTTTTATTTCCGATCAATGTTCGAAAAAGAAAAAAAATCTAAACAATTAAAACGATGTTGACGAACATCCTTCAGTTTAGATTTTATTTCCGTTAGTATAAACAAAAGTAGACGAGGAAAAAAAAACAAACGACACTTAGCATATTTTCAAAGGGAAGAAAGAAAAAACTGTACTTATTCTTATTAAACTAAATGGTAGAATATTAAAAGAACAAAGGGGAAAAAAAACAGCAAGATACGATAGCAAAAAAAGAAAAAAATTTCTGTGCATAATAAAAAGAAACAAATGAGCAAGTAAAACGCTTCAGTGATTAATATTAACAGTTGATCAACTGATCCAATGTAACCAATAAATCTTTGGTATAATCAACGAAAACATAAATAAGACAAAAAAACCTATAAAAATTTTTCTAATTATAACCATTTAAATACATGAAACAGAAACTTTTGAGTTGAATAATATAAAAATATATTTATAGATGGCGCTATCTGGTGGATAATTGAGATTCTAGCAACACTACATTTTGAGCATATGTTATTGAAAAAAGAAAAAACTTTTCTATCTACACTTATAATAAAAAGAAACTAATAAAGTATTACAACGAAATATTTAGTTCTTTGACAGATTTGTATGATCTATATTGATCTTATTTCATAAAATTTTCATTCTGTTTTCTTATGAAAAACTATAATTCTTTAAATACTTATTCATTTTATTTACAAAAAAAAATCAAATTATTGAATCATATCTCTATTTTAAATGTAATAATTTTAGTTAACTAATATAAATAAAATATACATACATTCATAATGAAATAAATTCTAACAAATAATAATTAGTATCCACTTCAAAAATTTCATCATTGAAAACAATTAGGCCAATTGTTCGTATATTAATCATTAAATGCCCTGAGAACGTGACAGAATTTCCATTTAATCATATTCTAGTCTCGACTAAATGATACTAACAAAGTAGAAAAAAGAAAATGATCAGACAGACTCATTCACTTTATTAACACATACATGCTATAATAACAAAAAAGGAAATCTTTATATATATATTACATTTCTCTTGATTTATGAAATATAAAATTAGATTGGTCATCCATTCTTATTAATGAAAGTAAACGAGAATAATGATAGTCTACAAAAAAAAAAAAAGAGAGAAAAAACACCACTACCGTTATTGTAATTGAATAGAAATGTCTCACCATGCATGTGCATTATTTTATCTCAATGTTACTGAAATACAAGAGCCAACAAAAAAAAAAAAAGAGAAAAATGAAAGAAATAACAACGGACGACAGCGATTTAATCTCGGAGGATAGATAGCTTGTTCGTGCTGAAATTAAAAAAAAAAAGGAAAAAGAGTATGTGCAGATCCTAATCGGATTCGACTTCAATAGAGACCACAAGAAGAAAAAAAATGTTAATTTGTTCTAATTAGTTCCGATTATGTGCTGTTTGTTATTAGTACGATTTGCAACGGAAACCAATTTATCAATTGTTTAAATTTTAGTGGAAATAATGAAGAAAAAAAAAAAAAAAAAAATTGACGAAAAGAAAAGATCAATTAGACATAAATATTATATACGCAAATCATTAAAAAGACATTATATTTTTATTTTTATTTATATTATATTTACTATTGATTAATTATTAAGTCAATTTCACATATGATATTTGCCTTATAGTTTTATAGAAGCATTATTAACATTTATAAACTTTTTTGTTTTTTTTTTTGTTATTCCTTAGATGCTCTCGCATCTATTTCCTGTCTAACGATTTCCGTTGCCATTTATTTCCTATAGTCATCATTTATTGATCTACCAACTTAAATGATAGACATAATTTTTCCTGAATATTCAAAGAAAAATGTGTCTTACCTCTGAATACATTCAACTATTATTATGTAGTTATGAATTAGCTGATCATGATGAACGTGCTTATCAATTTTTTTGCTAAATAAAACAATATCGTGATTGTTCAAGATAGAAAAGTTTTTTTTTTCTTATTAACTTATTTTAACACGATGCTCATTTCTTCTTCCTCCTCTTCTTCTTTCTTTTCCAAAGCAAAATACAGAAGGAAAAAAAAAAGAACTAATGACAATTCTAATTCGAGCGTGTCAAACACAAAAGCGAGAACATGATGTGTAGAAGAAAAAAAAAACATGACGCACAAATAGAGAAGAATGAAGTCATATTAATAATTGTTTTTTTATTGGGTTTAAACCACTGTATAATTGTCATAAATTTAAAAATTATTTTCATTATATTTGATATTACTTCTTTTTTTTTTTGTCCATCTGTAATTGTACTAATAATAAATAATAGCATGAACATCTTTTGAAACTGATAATTTGATCTAAATAATAAAAGCTATGAACACAGTTCCTATGAGATTAAAATATACAACATGAAAGAATTGTTGTTACTTATATATAATAGAAAAAGAACTTGTTTAATAAATTAATTTATTTCAATAGTATATAAATTTAATACTCTGTTTTTGATTCATCATGCACAATTAAATTGAATATTATCCTCTTGGATGAATATCTCTTTTGATAATTTGTAAGAAAAAATAAAATACGTAATAAATTTCATTTTCGAATTGATATCAAATCACAATTTGTAATAGATCATTTTTCGGCTCTGTGAAGAAAAGGAAGGTCGAAAAATGTCGTTCTGTACTCTAATACTACTTTCATAATTCTGAATTTTTTTTTCTAGAGCTTAAGGCAGCCACTTATGTCTACTTTATTGTCATCAAAGCCAGTGACACATAATGTGATGGAATAAAGCTTAGAAACAACGATTTTTTTGGTTTTTTTTCATAATGTTAAGCATGTAGCTCCAATCCAAATAGTAATTTTAATAGCCAATGGAGTTTTCTATCTAATACATTTTATAGCGAGATTTCACAGATGAACAATGTTGGTAAGGCTCCTAAAAAATCGAACACGGTATTTTTCAGGTTCTAGAAGGCTTTGTCAGAGCTATTTTTGAACGGTGCCATCTTAAAGAGCATAAAATTCTGAGCAAAATGAGGAGTCGCCGAGTTTTCTACGACTTTCTTATAAAAAGTTACAAGCATAACAAAAATCATGAAAAAGGCGTTTTTAGTCGATTTTTAAAAAAATTTCGTTTTTTCATGATTTCTGTTATGCTTGTAACTTTTTATGAGAAAGTCGTAGAAAACTCGGCGACCCCTCATTTTGCTCAGAATTTTATGCTCTTTAAGATGGCACCGTTCAAAAATAGCTCTGACTGAACCTTCTAAAACCTGAAACATAGTGTGTTCGATTTTTTAGGAGCCTTGTCATCATTGTTCATCTATGAAATCTTGCTATAAAGTGTATTGGATAGAAAACTCCATTGGCTATTAAAATCACTATTTGGATTGGAGCTACATGCTTAACATTATTCAAAAAAATCATTGTTTCTAAACGTTTTTCCACCACTGTAGTCAAGAGCTTAGGGATTAACATACTCTGTGATAGTGAACTCATGTCATAGGAAGTTTCTATTGAAATTTTCAAATTAAATTGATCAAAGTCATCATGAAAAAGATCCATCTCACTAAAAACTAGGATTTATTCTTCAACAGACTCTCAGTAATTTCTAACGAAATTCGAACTAGAGATAGCTATGATAGTGACATTTCGAATGAGAACATTGAACGAAAATATTTGTGCTAACATGATTGAGATAAGATGATGTCTGAATATGTTTTATAAAAAATGATATTAATAATATTTTTTTTTCTGTTCTTTTTTCCTGTATATCAATTGTTTAAAAACAAAATTTAGTTGATTCTAATTAATATATTACGATTATGTTCGAATCACGAGCAGTCATTGTTGTGTATAAAATAGTTTTCCATTTAAAAATACAATTAATTTTTTAAATATTTTCATCATTTAATTGCTTTTTAGCAGTATTATTTGAAGGATTTACTTAGATTTTTTACCACAAAGTTTTATAACTAAAAATGTACATAACGATATCCTAAAGAATAGATAATCGTCTGTTCGTTTCTTATTTTTCTTTTTATTGATCTTCAAATAAAAAACAATAGAAGGTTTAATTACTGAAATTTTTATTACTATAAGGTTTTGAATTATTATTTTCATAGCTTTAACAAATGTTAGTAAAGTTTTTAATATTTTATAAGTACGATAGCAAAACAACAAACAGAAATTAAGATAATAAATGTATGTTAATAAACATAGGTATTCTTGCTTTGTATTGAATAATGATATAGTCTTTAGAATGTATGAAAAAAGTAATTATACAATCTATGGAAATATTAGTTATGTTCACATATCTGTGTAGGAGATAGAGATATAGATAAGAAAAAAAAAGTTATTTGCTCTTGGAAGTCATAACATCTACAGTAAATTTGTAGTTACACATAGTTCGATGTTTATATCTTTCTGGACAAGATATGCTTGTATGCGTAAATTCATTTATAGTACTCTTGTTCTGTATTATTGTGACATTGATAAAATTAGTTATTCATCGTTGAAAGATCTAAACATGAGATATTAGACATAATAATAAATTGAGTGGAAAAAATGTTATTTGATTGGATTTGAAATAAATAAAGTTGAAAAGTTCTATTCCATATAAGCCACTTGAGAAATGACTAGAGATATGTGGATTCTAGAATAGTATTATCTAGGCTAAGGCCAACACAAGAAAAACTTGATCTCATATATTTAGCGTTTTTTTTCTTTATCATGGTTCAATTTCAAAATAAAAGAAATAATAAATTCTGAATTGACATCCTCAGCTCTTTTCTTTTCAGAAATTTAAACTCTGAATGATTTTGCAAGTTAAACAATTGTTTCTAAGATTTATGTTTTACATATTAATTCTGAATATACTATTTATTTTTCTTTTTAATTCCAATTATCATAATAAATATTGCTAAATATGAACTTATTTTTTATTCGTTTTTTTTTAGCTATTGAAATCCAAACGTGTTCAATTCTTTCATTAGTAAAACAAAATAGATATTCTTTTAACTTAGAAATTGACAATTCTAAAAAGATAAGAGATTTGGTCTTGTTTTTCTTAGACAAGAAAAAAAAACAGATAGACTTATAAAAGTATCTATACATACAGATTCTAAATAGTGGCATAGTCAGAAAAAAAAATTGTATGGGGACTTAGTCTTCTGACAACTCTTCTAGAGGCGACTCGAGCTCCCTTTTAAGTGGAACTCTTGCGGTTGGTACGGGGGAAACTGAGCCTTCTCTAGTCTCCATCTGATTACATCGCCAGTTCAAAGACTAGAGAAGAGGCATATATTACTTTCACAGAATTTAGAAAAATTGAATCATGATAATTAGAGTTTTTTTTGGAACAAAAAAAGCAACTATGATCATATATTTCGAGTTATTTTAATATTGTTCTTCGAAAAGACAAATATAATGATATTAATATTTCTAACTGTCTTTTTAAAACGGATTTCAATTTTCAATTTGTCAAAAAAACATATTCTTAACTCTTAGATAGAACGATTCCATGAATAAATTGACTAATATAAAAGTTCTTACAAAGATTTTCATCTGAATAGAAAAGATTCTCAATTATTATAATTCGCTAACATCCATCTAGAAATTTCATATTATATAATGATCATTCTATTTTGAATTAATTATATTTTCTATGTTCGTTTATGTCATCCATGTTGTCGAAAGTTCTTGATTATTGTAAAAAAATTCTTACATTTTCAATGGATTTAATAATTGATAATTTGAGCAAAGTTTTGCAAAACCTCAATAAAAGAATATCAACCAATTGTTTAGTGGACAAAGACTCTCAAAATTCTAATTATATTAGAATTCATTCCATCATTATAACAATTGTAACGTACAACGCAAGATCAGACCTGAGCGTTAAAAGTGAACGGTCATAATTTAATACCACTAAGTAGTGATTGAGAGTTAAATGTTGGCCTTATTCAGAACCGATGCTTCGTCCAGCATCAAAATAGGGAAGGAGGCGACATCTCTAGCAAGATTGGATTTGTTTTCTCGGAATTTTAAATTGCCTCATTAGAAGAGAAAATCTGGATAAAATATTGTATAAAACACTCATTGACTAATTATAGAATACGACTTTTATTGTCACACTCAATAACACACTCCTTCTATGTAAAGGAGAAACTCATGTCAAGAAATACGAGCTGATCCCAGTAGGAAAACATCATAAATCGATGGAAATTGGAAGCAGTATTCCAGACTAGAGAATCTTCGGGTGGCTTCCTTGCAACTACCTATTCTTTCCACTAGAAAACAGTTGTAAATTGTCGGAAAAAATCACGAAACTTTCTGGTCTGGAATACTGTTTCCATATTCCATTGATTTTCAATGTTTTTTTTTACCGGATACAATGATGTTTTCCTGCAATATTTCCAGCTAGTTTCAGTGAAATTCGATTATTTCCAGAGTCCGGGATCATCGATCTGAATAGTTGAAATGAATTTGATTTAAAAAAATATAAATTAATCAAAATCAAATTAAAATAGAAATAGTTAATCGAGAGTTTTATTGAAAGAATTATGAAACTGAATATAAATTTAATAGATGTGTTTTATTAACGATTTCAAACAGGAAGTGTATTCGAAAAATGACGACAAAAAATATTCCTCAATTATTCCATTCATAGTCATATGAATATTTGCATCTCAACAAAGAGTGATCCAAAATAGATGAAAAATCATGTGGATTAAACAATCTATCGATTATTTTGTGAAGAAAGCTATTTTTCATACCAATCAACATTATATTCTTCATCTTACTGGATTTTGTTTTATATTTTGTCTTCTTTTAAAGTGTACTAAATCTTCAGTTTCGACATTTTATTGCAATATTCACTATTTTCTATCTATTCCATTCTGTTTGAGGATTTATCAAGAATATTTTCCTTCAAAATCTCAAAATTTGAGACATTTTCTAAACTTGATAAGACTAGTAAAGTCTTTTATTCTGTAAGGAATTTTTCAGAAAATTTTGAATTAAAAATGTAATTTTAACCCATTAACCAAATTTACTGGCATGATTGAAAAGGGCACATCAAACTGTACTTGAAACATGCAAAACTTAATACGAAGTATAACTTCTAGTCAAAGTTAATACTTAGAGCATTCCAAAAGTAGTGGCAATGACACTTTAATATTGTATAGGAAGCTTGAAGAAATTTTCTTTTTTTATGTGGTAATAGAGAAAATGATGTTCTATTTTTCTGTACTATTTGATCATTCTTTAATTAATATCATAATAATAAAATTTTGATAACAATTGTTTTTGTGTAAAACTTCACTAGCGAGTAAGACAGATTAAATGTTTCAATCATTTAATAAGTTGTATTAAAAAATAAAATATACTACAAGATACAGTGTAAAAAGCTCTACAATTTATAAACAGCAGTTTATTTTATATATGGAATAAGAAAAAAAGAATTTCTTTTCGTATAGAAAAAAGAATGATTTTTCCGGGACAGCAAACATGATCGAACAGAATTTTGCATTTTTTTGAAAATAAGAAATATACAATTCAAATGACCTTTATTTTGAAGATTGTAAAACTTTTCATGCTGCATCTTGTGATATATTTTGTTTTTTAATACAATGTATTGCGTGATTGAAATATTTAATCTGTCTCACTCGCTAGTGAAGTTTTACACAAAAACAGTTGTTATCGAAGTTTTATTATTATGATATTAGTTGAAGAATGATCAAACAGCACAGAAAAATAGAGCATCGTTTTCTCTATCACCACATAAAACAAGAAAATTTCTTCAAGCTTACTATACAATATTAAAGTGTGATTGTCACTACTTTTGGAATGTCCTAAGTAGATTTTGGGTGGAGAAGATGAGGAGTGTGGGTGTGAGTGATGAGAGAGACCACACCTATGCACACCAACAGTCATACTCTCTCTAAACACTAAAAACTATGAAATTCTAGCCACTTTGCATAGCTTTATCAGAGAGGGCGTACAGTCAGAATTTAGAGATCTTCTCTTATTGGCTTTTGAAATGCGATAATAAAATCAATGATTAAAATTTTGCGTAGCTTCTCAAAAGAGACACTTTTTCGAAAAAAATACATACCTACTTTACCACTAAGTAGCTCTATATTTTTTTAAAATAGCTATCAAACTTTTTAAGTACCTATCATAGTCTATAAATAGCATCAGATTTTAAGTAACTAGCTACATAAATTCGTGCATTAAACGAAAAGTCATTACCAACAGATAAGATACTGAAATCATTTAGTAGCTGTTTAATTTTTCTTTAATACCTATCAATTTTTACAAATAGCTAGCCTAATGTTAAATAGTAACAGGTCTTATTAAAGTCTAATAATTTCAGATAGACTGTAAACGCCTTCAAAATATAAAATTCTTTTTTTTTTTCATATCCCTTGTTCGAAAAAAGGCAGGAGAAACAAATAAGTAGCTGAGTTTTTATTAAATAGCTAAAAATAACTATTAAATTAGTACTGCAAACTTTTAAATGCTGCTCCGGATTCTGAAAAACATCAGAAAAATAAAGATAAAATGCTTCCATTAAATATCAAGTAGTTTACATTAAATTTCAAATAGCTACGAAATAGTGTTAAGTAGTGCTTGAGATTAAATAGCTATGAAAATATATTAAGTAGCGTTGGTAGGGATTGAGTAGCTAGATAGTTAGAAACAAACAAAAGAAATAGGTAGCTATGTATAAAATTAAGTACCTGTGAAAATCTGTTAAGTGGTGCTGGAAATTCAGTTACCAGAGTCGAAAACAAACAAAGAAAAATAAGTAGCTATGCATAAAATTAAGTATCAATGAAAATCTGTTAAGTAGTGCTGGAAATTCAATAGCCAGAGTTGGAAACAAACAAAGAAAATAAGTAGCTATGCATAAAATTAAGCATCTATGAAAATCTGTTAAGTAGTGCTGAGAAGATTTAAGTAGTGCTGGAAATTCAGTAGCCAGAGTTGAAAACAAACAAAGAAAATAAGTAGCTATGCATAAAATTAAATAGCTACGGAACTGCCTTAAGAATGTGTTTTTTTAGTCGTTCTCTATAGGTTTTCTCCATACAAAAATTGTATCCCTTTTGAGAATGAGCAAAATTCTGACGGTAGTACGTTGTGTACGCAGTTGATTGGTATTTTCATGAGATTTTTCTCATTTTGTTTTTCCATTTTTTCCCCTAGTGTATCATTGAACGGAAACAATGCATTAGGCTCGACCAATCTCGTCAAATTTTACTGAAAAGCGCTCTAGGATCAATTAATGTCGATCATCGACGTATATCCGCAGTCGTTAGCTTGACTAATTCAATTTCCGCTCTTTTGTGATCTTCTCCATAAAAGCACAATCAGGCAGAGAAAACATGAAAAACAATCCTCGAAACTCGTTAAACTAAACATGAAAACATTGACAAGTCAGATCGCAACTAATAGTGAGTAAATTGAGTGATTCCTGTTGCTGCTTCGATATCTTTTTTGTTAGAAAAGGTATATCAAAAGTGGTTCTTCGAATCTTTTTAACTATTTCAAGTTTACTATCAATGTGTATTGCGAGCGTATCTGTTCGAGTTCATTCTACCTAAATCTCTTTCGATAATAAAACCAAAATACTTCATCGTACTTCACTGATACACAAATCATGAAGTATGCTGAAGTATTTGAGATTTATTGTCCGACAGACTAATATAAAATGAATTCAAACTAATATGTTCGTGACACACGTTAATAGTAGACTTGAAATAACTAAGAAATTTTAGAGAATATCTTTGACCATACCCTTGAAGTACGCTGAAATATAGAATTTTCGCTTTCTCCTTCTTGGAGAAATGGACTGGAATTTAGAAGAAGTCATCATAGAAGTTTTACTGAACTCATATATTTTTCATGTTACTTTCTCTGTACTGGAGTTTTAGTCTAATCTTGATTCAATCCTGATTGAATTCTTATTTGATTGTCATTTTTGAAAAGATTGGACCCCGCTATTTTTACTTAACTTTTTCGATTATCCTCTTTAAATTGATATCGACCGCGAAAGTCTATTTGTTTGCGTGACTCTCCTCGAACTTCATTTAGACATATCGATGATATCTAGTAGAATCGGTGATCGACGAAGAAGAACGCCCAGGTCTACATTTTCAACCCCTGAAAAACCGGTGGGATCGTACAAGAATCCAATAGGATTATGCCCGATAATGTCTGTACGTTGTGTCAAGGAATTCTGATAGTCGAATCCTACTGTGGAAAATAGTCAGAATGATCAGGAATCACATTGAATCCGACTGTTGAAATCCTGGACACAATATTTCAGCAACTTCTAATAGAATTATGTCAGATTTTATAGACGTCCTACAAGAACCTACGAGTGTGTTTCGACTTGGACAAGTCTAATCTGATACCACTGATTATGCTTCCGATAGTTTTCAGTTTTTGCTTGTACACCCAGTTAAATGCGAAAACTAAAGGACACAGTCAGTAGTTCTCACGCGGCTATATTTTTCAGCACAAATGAAATCTGTTGAAATCAGTAAAGAGCGATAGATGACTGTTGTTATCATGTTTTTATAATCTTTGGATTGCATAGTAGGATAAAACATGGATGCAGAAGAAGCAATTAGATGCGTTAGAATTCAAAGGTCTCTATCTAGATGCCCACGTACAAGAAGTCGGAATCATCTTTGCAAGAAGCGAGACACGAGAAACTTAAATTCTAGCCTACGATTTCTTGCTCTTTTCCAGAAGTAACTCAATATTGAAAAAACTACTTGATTGTTCATCTTAATTACGCTACCCTTTCAGCCATTTTATTGTGGAACTTCCACTAGATAAAGACGTATATAGAGAGAAACATATCACCGACTAGAAATAGCACTTAGACGCCTTGTTTTTTTTGAATGATGCTATGACACACTTTACGCATTCAAGTCATGAGTATCTTAAGCATCGCAGTCAATGCGTGTGTTTTTCGTATAGAATTCTACTGTAGTGGCCAAATGACCTGATTCACTATACCTAAACTTCTACATATGATTTTTCAGTGACATCGACGCTTTAGGTTTGATCATTGAAAAGCACTCGTGTTTATCCATATTTTGTATCATTTCATGTTCAAATATTAGAATTATATTCGCAAGATTGTAACAATGTGTTTACATGATGTTACAGCTAAAGGTATGAATGATATCAGCATGAGCTTTTGCGACACGCAATTGGAAATCAGTGTTAAAGTATATGGCAAAACAAATAAGTATCTGCCCACATTTTCCTACCCCATAGACTGTAACAGACATATGAAATAGTAAAATGAGCTTTCAGATTATAAAATTTTGGTTTTTTTAGACATTCGCATTATGAGTTATTAATAGTCGTTTATGAAAAGATAATGGATTATAGATTTAAGGAAAACTTCAATATTTAACAGATATAAGTCGAGACACCCACGAATAGTCATCTAGATCGCGAAATACGGGCTCGTTCTGATCGGAAAAGTATGAGATATGGTAGAAACTTGAAAGTAGGAACCCAAGGATTGGATCTAGAGCAGTTCTTTGCAATTACGATGGATCCTGAGTGGAACTGAAAAAGTTGGCCGTCGTATTCGATCACCAGATTCCTGATTCCCAGATCGTACCATTTTTCAGTCGGAAATAAGGTCTTTTTTGACAGATTCTCGTTAGAAAACTTTTGAGTGCAGACGCCGAAATCATTGATCTGGACAAGTACAAAAGCATAAGTGTCATAGAACGCTTTTCTGTCATTAGGACTTTCTAGAGTTCTACTCACAGATCATTCTTACACAAATGATTTCAACTACGATTAATTAACAACGATGTGAAGATCGACATACGGAAATTCCAAAATCGCTCTGCCCGATAGAGTCAAAATGTTTATCAGTGCTTCGAGCCTTGCATCGTTATTTATCCATCAAATTTGAATTTTTTTTAATAGAAATGATTTGTGAGAAAAGTGCTAGAAAGCCCTAAAGACAAAAAACCTTTTTGGGAAATCTATGTTTTTGTAATTGACTATTTGTGAAAGTTTCCACTTACATCTGTTAAATATTGCAGCTTTCCTGGAAAATGTAGCCTTTTGTCTTTTTATACATGACTATTAGTATTCCTAGATTTTTTTTTGACGAGTTTCCATTTGAGAGAAGTTTATACTTATGTTATCGAAACCCTATGCTGCAACTTTCTGAAAAAAGACTTTTCCAACCTTATATATAAGTAGTGTATCGACGGCAAAAAATCAACGAAATATGTGAATATTTCGAACACGATAGTCCCTTCTCTGAGTAATTGTGCCATATTGACACAATTTCGCTCCAACACGAAATCATCTTTTACAAATGACGAAAGACTCTCCACAACTACAGGATGTTCCAAAAGTCTCTGAGAAAAGTAAATTTGAATATTTCCATTATTTATCAAGTTTAATCAAGTGATTGTTTTTTTCAAATGATAGGTACTGGTGTGAAGTTTTTTTTTGATACAGACAAGGTTCATAAATACTGTTCCAAGTTATTATTTTAGGCTAATGTACAAAAAGCACCCATTTTTCGGTTTCTAAAAAATCGCTAGGCAGTGTTTCTTGCATTTCATGCGATGTTTTGATCGACCAGATCCTTCTCTATGATTTTTATGCATTTGTTTTGGTATATCACTACAAAAAGAAGCCTAATGGTGTCAAGTTCGGTATTCACGAAACTCATGAAATAGCTTTGTGTTTCCGAACAACGACAGGTGAGCTAGAAGAGGTGAACCAATTTTTTAAGCTTCATTATCGCCGGACTTAACACCATTAGGATTCTTTTTGTAGTGACATACCAAAACAAATACATAAAAAATCATAGCGAAGGATCTGGTCTATCTAAACGTTGCATGAAATGCAAGAAACACAGCCTAGCGATTTTTTAGAAACCGAAAAATGGGTGCTTTTTGTACATCAGCTGAAAATAATAACTTGGAACAGTATTTATGAACCTTGTCTGTGTAAAAAAAAAACTTCACACCAGTACCTATCATTTGAAAAAACAATCAGTTGATTAAGCGTGGCAAGCAATGGAGATATTCAAATTTACTTTCCTCAGAGACTTTTGGAACACCCTGTATTTTGATGCAGATGTAGCTGTGGGTATAGACGAGTAGAAGATCAATTTGCCACACAGTACATCTTCACTTTTATCCACTGACCCACTCACACGAAGATGTGTTGTGTGGAAGTGATGCTTCTGTTCATCAATATTCATACTTCAATGGTTTCGGAGAGTCGTTTGCCATTTATAATTGATTATTTCATGCGGGAGTAGAATTATTGATGTTATATCAAAATTACTAAGAGAGTGGAATTATGATCAGAATTAGCTTTTTTTTGGAAAGTCTAGTAACTTTCTTTCTCAAACAAGCCGATTTC